>JARBWK010000002.1:155886453-156125188 GCA_030556195.1 Anolis apletophallus
TGATGTACTTAGAAATGTTAAGCAGATTAATACCTTCCTATAGCTTTTTTTCTGCCCCTTCTAAAGATACAAATTAACTTTGAGAGGAAAATCAGCATACAGTGTGTGCCATTATGACTGGCTGCCTCTCTGCCGGGGGGTGAAGAATGGAATTGGGGGGGATCGCAGCTGGGAAACAAACAAACGCTCATATCACAGGTACACTGACTCTTTTGTCAAAGGCACACACAGGGCTCTGTCCAGTCAATTGTGGGCGATATGTGCTTGTTATGTGGAGGAGTCCCACAGGACTCAACACAACCGGGCAGGCTGAATCAAATTCTCAATTGTTTCCATCCAGTCTTCCCCAACCTGGCATGGTTCACGTTGATCATGCAAGTTGGGAGTTGATGGGAGTCATAATCAACACACAACTGGGTCATCTCAGGTTACGGAAAGACTGTTCTGAGTTGTTGTAGGTTTTCCGGGATGTATGGCCATGTTCTAGAAGCATTCTCTCCTGACGTTTCGCCTGCATAGATGCAGACGAAACATCAGGAGAGAATGCTTCTAGAACATGGCCATACATCCTGAAAACCCTACAACAGCCCAGTGATTCCGGACATGAAAGCCTTTGACAATATAAAGACTGTTCTGCTTCATGTGGAATATGGACACAGCGTTGTCCAAAAGTTCAATTCTGATGTCTCTAAAACCCTCTCTGTGTGTGCATGCATATACATGTGATTTTTTAAATCTTGAATGAAAGCAAAAAAAAGTTGATGCATTTGCTTTCTTTTTCTTTTTTTATTTTAAAAAGAGCTCAGCTAATTCCATGACCTCTCTGGTGGTTCTTGGGCATCCAGAACAGATGGACCTCAGCCCATCCAACCGAGCCGCAAATCATGAGTTCTCTTTTACATTAAGGTCTCATGAAAGGCAAGGTAAGAAATATGATAATATATGGAAATTCTCCCTTCTTTAATGTTAAGAATGTCTTCGCTTTTTGGGAAAATCTTTATTTTTGCACAGCAGTGACTTGCAAAGTTGCCTGCAAAGATGGACAATGGACACCAGATTAGATAGAGACTGTGGTTCTTAGCTTCCTATCCCAGGATCAAAAGTCCACTGTGTTGAGTACACTGTCTCTAATTAGTACTCCTACATTGGTACTAGGCATATTTGACTCTACAAGTGGGTGATTCAGTTGTTGTTCCCCTCCAACAATGTGTTAGGTAAAGTAAAGGTTTCCCCGGGACATTAAGTCTAATCATGTCCAACTCTTGGTGGTGGTGCTCATCTCCATTTCTAAGCCAAGGTGCTGGCGTTGCTCATAGATGCCTCCAAGGTCATGTGGCCAGCATGACTGCATGAAGTACCATTACCTTCCCGCCAGAGCGGCATCTATTGATCTACTCACATTTTTGCATTCCCTGCTTCCCGGATTTGAACCACTGACCTTTTTGGTTCAAAAGCTCAGTGGTTTAACCCACTGCTCCTAACAATATTTTAATATATCCAATATCCCAGGAATAGATAATATATCCAGTACCCCAGGGACCATTTGTTCCCATATGAATGTTTACCTGGATTTTGAGACAACATGTTGGGAGTACTCTCTGTCACCTTTGAGATGGGTGTTGACAAATCACAGTGTGCAGAACATTCTCCTCAGAAATTGCATGTTTAGCACCAAGTATTTTACAATTTTGCAAATCTTTTATTTTCATGATATATCTTATTTTGTCCTTATTTAGACTATTGTTTGAATGTTTCAATATAATTGGTTGTGAGTTGTATGAAGAATATAAAGGTAGGAGTTGTATGGAAAATACAAAGGGAGGAGACACCCCAGACACTTTGACCTGCCAGCTGTAGTTTTTCACTACCCCATCCACCACCTGTATTGGGCAGCTAATATAGATGTGTTTGGGCTTCTTCTGACTGGGAAAAGCAAAGGCACAGAAAATGCAATTCCTGACCATTTTTGAAGGTGGTGCTTTGACAAACTTCCCAGTACGAAAAGCCTAATACATATGCAGTGAAAAGCTAAATCTGGTGTTCCATTAAAGGGCCAAATTATGTCAGGAGACATTCGTGTTTTGGTTGTATTTTCCTGCATGGTAGGGGGCTGAACAGAATGACCCTTGTGGTTTCTTCCAACTCTCTGATTCTATGACACTGCGCCCATACCCTCTGGCATCAAATGTCTTACCCCTACAAAGGTTTGGCCAGAAAAATAAAACAGAAAAAATCTCCTAATTCTGCTCCAAAAATATGTATACTGGTTCTCAGTGTGGATTTGTTCCTAGTTAAGTACAAGTTTGCAAGGCCATGGTTCATCCTGGAGTCCAGGTAGAACAAGGTCTGGAATGATTCAGTGAAAATAATTAGTGGTCAATATTCCAAAGCAAATGGAGTGAAAGGAGGGAATAATGGCTATGCAGGCAAAGGCCTTCTCTGTCTACACACTGGAAGTTGAATGGCCACAGCTCAGCAATAGGTGCATTCTCCCAATCTCAGCACTGGTGACTCATTACACCACTGTCAACAGTGGAGCAAAGCACTTTCAGGAGGCTGTTTATGGGGTTCCCCATGCATTAAAAAGTACGGCCAAATAACAAGATGGAAACTGGAATGCCACTGTTTTGAAACATAGTTGTGCAGTAAGCAGCAAGGTAATTCATTGTTAACAAGCCACTAACACATGCCCCAACCTTCATGCAATAATGTCCCAATATACTAAGTAAAACAAATCATATCAACTAATCCCACAGGGCCGTATATAAAAACCAGCCTACAGGCATATATATTATTCTGTGTGTCACATGTAGATTATTCTCACTAACACTATTAATGTTCTAATCAAATATTAAGGTAAAGGTTTGTCTCTGACATTAAGTCCAGTTGTGTCCGACTCTGGGGGTTGGTGCTCATCTCCATTTCTAAGCTGAAGACTTAATCCATAGACTCTTCCAAGGTCATGTGGCCAGCATGACTGCATGGAATGCCATTACCTTCCCGCCGGGGTGGTACCTATTGATCTACTCACATTTCCATGTTTTTGAACTGCTAGGTTGGCAGAAGCTGAGGCTGACAGCAGAAGCTCATGCCGCTCCCCGGATTCAAACCTGCGACCTTTTGGTCAACTAGTTTAGCAGCTCAGTGGTTTAGCCCACTGCACCACTGGGGTTCCAAGCAAATATTAAATGAGAATTAATAATAAAGCTGAGGAAGGTGGTTCATATTTAAGATATAGATTATAGCATCCTTTGCTTGTTTAGAGCAGAGTTTGAGATAATGACTTTTTGGATTACAGCACCCAAAATCCCCAGGCAGTATGTTTGGTTATACTTTAGACAAAATAGTTTCAGTGGAGTGTCTTCCAGGTAAGTGTACAGAAGGCTGCAGTCTGCCATATACTGAATAGGTCCCACTCCCAAAAAACAATGCAAAACAAAAACTCTTAAAGCTTTCAATCCATGTGGATTCATGGAACAGGACTTTTAAGAATGTGTGCATTACAGTGGAACACTTTAAAGGGATTCCACATTAAACAATAAATCTGCCAAATGAAACTATTACCTTCCAGCCTACATAAGATATGTGACTATTACTCTCTTGGTGTTCTCTTTAACACTGAATAATACCTTACAATTCGAGTAGTCCGACAGAATTGACTGATATGTCATCAGAGTAAACAGATTCTCATCCTGAGATAAAGTGAGAACAGCCAGCTTTCTATGTGTGGGGGTAATAGTGTCTGTTGTAAGCAAATTCAGAGTAGCTTTGTAACAGATACTGTGTGTCTGAGGAGTACCAATTAAAAGTTCATTTTGATGGAAAAAAGCCAACTACACAATTGACTTGATCTATGAATGAAATAATTCCGTAGAAAGAACAAGCATGCAAGACACAGAATCTCTTGGTAATGTATTTAAAGCACTAAAGAGAGGCAGTGATTATCAATCACTCCTAAATGAGTGAGTGTTAAAGAAATAAACCTGTTGAAGACTAATAGCCTATTCCAGTGCTTTTGGAAGCGTAGCTCTTCGGCTGGAAATTCAAATGCTTTCACACTCCAGTGAGCCTGAATTGCTCTTGGTGCCTGATGTGTAGTTTTAAGTGTACAGCGCTTGAGCCAGAAAGAAATAGTAGATACAGTACCTTGCTCTTGGAATAAATGTCACAGCTAGGATACACGGACAACAGACATTTTCATGGCCCTTGTAACCCTATGCTATGCAAGTTTATGCAACCAGTAAGCTTTTTCAGTTTAATGCCCGGTAACTGCTTAGCTGTGCAGATTTAGGGGAATATTTTCTCTGAGCTCAAGAAAGTTTTCTGCTGGGAGAATCCAATCTCTGGCATTTCCCAAACTGCTATAATCTGGGAATTGTAATCCAAAAAGAATACATTTTCCAAATTGTAATTAGGTACCACATAAAGCTTCCATTAGGGTGATAACACACCGCAATGTGGAGAAAAAGTCCTTGTCAGTTCCTTTTCAGCAACAAGGCTCCGTAAAGCAATATCTAGGGAGGTTATTTTTGTTGTTGTTACTTAAGCTCCTTGATGTCTGAAGGCCCATCTACACAGCCCCTTAATTCATTTTTTTTCTGGATTAGCCTAAGGCATCCAGATGATGCCTCAGGCTAATCCAGTTTAACACAGACTAAACCTGGATTTCAAAGTTTACTCCTGGTTAAAAAATACCTGGGAAGGTTCAGACCTTCCATAAAGGTAAGATATGGGGGATGCTGCTGCATATACCATATGTCTTTGTTCAATAAGTAGGTGAAAGCATAATCACAACATTCAACAAGTGGGTATAAGCATAGTGATAAGTACAAGTCGTATAGCCACCTTGTACTTATCAGTACTTTAGGTCTAGGATGAAGAGCAAAGAGAATCATTTTATTGTCATACTATTTGTTTAGTCACACCTGCTAAAATATGGCCTCTTCTCCTCAAATATTTAAACTTTGTGGTGGAGTCTCCTACTCTGAAGATTTTTAAGCAGAGGCTGGATGGCCATCTGTCAGGAGTGCTTTGAGTGTGTATTCCTGCATGGCAGATGGGAGTTGGACAGGATGACCCTTGTGGTCTCTTCCAACTCTATGATTCTATGAAATTTCTTTGTTCATGCATTAATCAAAATAGAAATCAGGAGAATACTAAGACTTGGATGGCCAACCATGAAGGAAGTAGAGAAGATCCTCAAGTGCAAAGATGTGCCATTGAATACTAAAGGCAAGGTCATATGTGCTATAGTATTTCCTCTCTGTGTGTGAATGTAAAAGCTGGACTGTTAATAAAACCAACAGAAAGAAAATCAAATCAGCTGAAATGTGGTGCTGGAGGACACTAGCAGTCAAAACATGAACTGCCAAAAACACAAATAATTGGATCCAAGAGTAAATCAAGACTGAACTTTCACTAGAAGCCAACATAACTTAACAAAAGTTGTTATAACTTTAAGCATATCATAAAACCATACAATCCATTAGAAATGAGTTAGTAGAGTTAAAAGCAGTCAGAAAAGAGGAAGGCCACACAACAGGTAGATTTTTTTTCATGTCAGGAGTAACTTGAGAAACTGCACGTCGCTTCTGGTGTGAGAGAATTGGTCATCTGCAAGGATGTTATGCAGGGGACACCTGGATGTTTCACAATACTTTGGGAGGCTTCTGTCATGTCCCCACATGAAAAGCTGGAGCTGACAGACAGGAGCTTACCCCGCTCCTCAGATTCAAACCACCGACCTTTTGGCCAGCAGTCCTGCCACTGGGGGCTCCATAGCAGGATAGATTCAGTCAAGAAAGCCATAGCCCTGATTTTGTAAGACTTGAGCAATGCTGTTATTAACAGGGTTTTCTGGATGTCTACCATTTATAGTGTTGTCATAGTAGAAGTCAATGGTGATACATACTCACCACCACCTTTGGGAAGATTCTTCCTAAGAGCTAAATATAAGTGGAATGAATGTTCTCTTAGGTGTTCTTTACGTTCTTCAATGGTTATCTTAAATTGTGGTCTTAAAGGAATCCACAGATTCTGCACCCATAGATTCAGTGATCATGGCTTGAAAATATGTACATATACCCCAAGGAAAATCCAAAATGAACACTATTTTACTATGCCATTATATATAATGGGACCCAAGCATCCATGGATTTTAATATCTGGGGGCGGGTGTAGCAACGCAGTTCTCGTTCGTGCCTGGGGGGCAAGGGGCATCCCCGGGGGTCCCACTTGCATTAGAGCCAGCTGGAGCTGAGGTAGATTCTGAGGAGGATTTGGAGGGGCTGGAAGAAGGGGATTTTGAGTTAGCTGGGCCTTCTTCCCCCACAGAGAGCCTGGCGTGGGATCCTGGCTGGCCTGATTCTTACGAGGACTTGGAAGGCCAGATGGATTCTGTAAGCAGTGATAGTGAAGATTACGAATGGCCGAGGGGACGAGGTTCGCAAGAAAGAATGTGGGAAACCACGGAGGAGGAGGCCGGGGAAGTTGATAGGGAGTCAGACTCTCACGAAGATAGGGACGCAGGTGCTGGGAGGCAAGGACGAACCTTTGATAGGAGACGGAACATCGAGGCTAGCAGAAGGGGCTGGTTTCACAGCCTAGACCGACCGCGGTCTCGCAGCACAGATTGGAGGAGGAGAAGCCTAGAGCGTCGGGGCCTCGCCAGGAATTAAGTATAGGATCTGTGGGAACGGATCCTCAGTACCTCGGCCACGTCTATCTTATACAGATGTGTAGCGAGGCAAGTCCACGTAGCTAAGTTAGGCTAGTGGCCTGCCAAGAAGTATCTTGGATCTTGGATCTTGCTTTGTTCCCTGATCCGCTTTTGCCAAGCGGAGCCCTGCCAAGTCCTTGGAAACTTTCATGCTAAGTTCGCTTTTGGACATTACCTTGCTTCTGGATTACTTTTGATATTTTATGGACAATTACCTTTTCAACTGTTTCTTATTCTTCAATAAAGTAGTTAGCTGATTATCGTCTCTGTGTGTGTGATTAAGGGGCCGGCCAAGGTCTTGCATCGTGACAGCGGGGGTGTGTGTGTGTGTCCTGGAACTATTTATTTATTTAATCATATCAGAAGCAAACCAATGGTGCAGTTATAATGTATTTTTAAAAAACACAAAGTTTAAAAACTTGGCATTATATTAAATGTCCTTTGACTAGTAGCTGGCCACTTGGAGTGCCTCTAGTGTTGCTATACGGAGCCCCTCCATTGCACATTTGGCAGGGTTCAGACTGCATTATAAGAGGTGGTCTGTGCTTTGCTCTTCCTCACACTCTCATGTTGTGGATTTCACTTTGTGGCCCCATTTCTTGAGGTTGGCTCTGCATCTTGTGGGGTCAGAGCACAGTCTGTTCAGTGCCTCCCAAGTCACCCAGTCTTCTGTGTGCCCAAGAAGGGGTTACACATCTGGTATCAGCCACTGATTGAGGTTCCGGGTTTTAGCCTGCCACTTTTGGACTCTCACTAGCTGAGGTGTTCCTGTGAGTATCTGTGTAGATCTTAGAAAACTATTTCTTGATTTAAGGCGTTGACGTCCTAGAACTAAACTCTATGAATACTAAGAACTCACAGTAGATAGACAGATCATTATACTCACCATCATTATCCCTGCTACTGTTTGCATAATGCTGTAACCTGCATTACGATTAATCACAGTAGATGTCCCACTAGATAGTAGTTTACCAGATGAAATTTAATTGAACCTCGAGGGAGTTTTTGAAAAGTAGATAGGATTTTTCTTATATTGAAAAAAACCCTGATTTATTGATTACAACATGAGCCTTTCTGAATATGATTATATATTTTTGTTTATCATTAGGTTACCAATAGTTGGTAGACAGATATAACAAAAGAACAATATATTATGGTTCCAACAAACTATTGTATTTTTAGCCCTAAAACAAACACAAAATGTAATCATGTTCAGAAAGACTCCTGCATGTATTACCAATCATAATATAATTTACCAAAGAAACTGTTTTTCACGTTTCAAATGAAATATTTCTTTCTGACCCCTCTTTCTAGTGAATGTGGGTTTTTTTCCCCTTGTCTCTTTCATTTTCTGTCCCTGACACAGAGCTTTGGCTAAGTACTTCTTTTTCTTTACCATGTCTTTGTTGGTGGCTAAGCTTTTTATCATACTGTACCTCGCTGTGCTGTTATTATTGCTCAAAGTTTTCCTAAATATCCTCTGTGAATCCCTCTGACAGCTTTTCTGATGATGCTTAGCCACTGCTGTGAATACTCCAAAGCAGCAGCATAGGTCTCTAGTGATGGTCTCCTCTCTGAAATATTGCAGTCCCAATTAATTTCCCTTCATTTCTCTCTCATGGCTTGCTAAAGCTTGTGTATTGCTGCTGGGATGATTAAAATTGTGGGGTGCTTTTCATTCCGCTCTCTTTTTGTCTGCCGTCACCTTACATCTAAGCTTCCTTTAATCATGCCCTTTTATGACTACAGATCAGAGACTACTATTTTTGCTTTTGTTTCCCAATCTTCCATTTTTTTCTTTAGCTTTTCATAAGATCAGTAAATATAACAACATTTACTTGCAATAACAGTTATGAATTTGAAGTACATAAAAATTCTAGATTTGCTTCATGGCACTTGGCGTAAATGTACCATTGAAGTATGAAAACAGAACAAGTTTGTACAATGTATGTAGCTTTAAGCCTTCAGCAAAATGAATATATAGGGGGGAGGGGTGTCTGTGTATGTACAGATAGATAGACATCTTGCTTAGGCATATGCTATTATACTGTGTAGAAGGGAGCCAAGGAAAGTTTCTAATTTTATAAGCAGTATGTAAAGGATTTGTACCCTCCACACATTGCTGTGGCCAACCTTCCCTCCCTCTTTCTCTTCTTTCTTTCTCTCCTTCCTTTCATCCTTCTTTCCTTCCCTTTTTTTCTTTCTTTCTCTCCTTCCTTCCTTCTCTTCTTCTTCCCTTCCATCCCCCTCACCTTTTCTTTCCCTTCCTCTTTCTCCCCTTTCTTCCTTCTCTACTTATTCTTGGACTGCAACTTCCAGCAGTCCTCCTGATCCATCTATCTGTCTACCTACCTGTATCTAATCTATCTGGAGGATTGCTGGGAGTTGCAGTCCAGGAATAGAAATTGGAAATATGGAGGGATTGGGATACTCTCAAAGAAATCCAAGGAGAAGAAAGCTTTCAGCTTGGAAGCAGTGCCTTTGGATCATCCTCCTCTCCTAAAAGGCCTGGTCTAGGGGATTCTGGGAACTGTAGTCTGGAAGAGAGTGTGAATATGCTATTGTGTGTTTTGTTTGCCAGGAGAAATCATTTTTGCACATGCGCTGTAGTGTCTTTTGGTTTGTTAAGTTCCTTCTGCTGTAATTTTCAGTGTATTTATGAGTGATGGTCACTTGTTGGCCTGATAGGTGTATTGTGCCCAAATTTGGTGTCAATTCATCTAGTGGTTTTTGAGTTATGTTAATCCCACAAACAAACATTACATTTTTATTTATATAGATTTACCAGAACTACCCAGGTTTTTCACCTGGGTTTGTGATCATTCAAAGAGAGAGAGAGAGAGAGAGAGAGAGAGAGAGAGAGAGAGTAGTTACACCTGATTGTATAGTAGTATCCCTGCATTTAAATTCTCTATAACAATGCAAACACCTGAAGTCATCAGTAACCATTCCCACACTTGTATCTATACCAGCACCTTCTCCTTTGCATGAGAAATTCCTACAATGGGAGGACCTAAAGATGGTAGTAGCTGCATTGGTAACCTCAAGGTTAGACTTGTGCACTATGCTTTACATTGGGTTACCGCTGTACCAAGTTCAAAACACAGCTGTTAGATTAGTTACAGTAACATCCAGGAGTGAGCATATTACACCTATACTACAGACACTCCACTGGTTGTCAATTATTTTCTGGGCAAAGTAAAAAGTGTTGGTTTTGACCTTAATGCTCCACATGATATAGGTTTAGGTTGCTGACAGTATCACCTTCTCCCGCATGTCCCACCCCTTATGATACTGAGGTTCTCTGGGGGGGCACTTACTCCAACTTGCTAGAACCAGACTGGCAACTATCACCAAGAGGACCAATACTGTGGAATGACCTGTCAGAAGAGCTCCAACAACTAAATGAGCTAAATTTAAGACGTATCTGAAGATCTGGGTAGGCCTCTTCCAGCAGGCCTACCCAGTCAATTTTAACTTGTGAATGTTAACCTGCATTTTATCAGTAATTTTACTCTGCATTTTGCCGTGTATATACAGTATGTAATTTTAATAGTGTTCTGCTTTATCATGTTGTACCCCACCTCGAGCCAAAAGGAGAGGCATGTAATATTGTATTATTATTAGGTGACATTAAGTTTAGTACTATTCTTCCATCAGAGGTCCTTGAAGAAAAACTAAGTAGTTGCGGGATATATAACTGTCCCCTTTCCCCAAAGGTGGAATCAGACAGCTGGCAGCCAAAAAAATTTTTTTGGGTGTAGTTCAGATTTCAGATTTCTGAAGAAGGAAGACTCAGCCTGCAATGTATCGATTTAACCCAAAACAGGGTAGACTTTTCTAACTCCTTCTCTTCTTCTTTTCTAAGTTTTACCTTCACAAAACAAATTTATGGTGGATTCTGATTACTGGCAGACCATCAAAAGTCATTTTCCCCTAATCTGTAACCCACCCTAAATTAATTGTTAGAATTTCGTTCATCAGTACATCTGTAATTGCAACACATCTTGAAAGAATTCCCTCAGTGATGTCAGCTGCGTTGAGAATTGTTCCCTGCTAGAAGATATGATCTGTGTAGGCAATACATTAGCTATACTGTGGAAAGTAATTAATCTTGATAAAATTATAATGCAGTAAAGACTTGAGAAATCTGGCTGTTGTACAACTACTTGCGATAATTCATAAATAAAAGAAAAGGGGATGATTATTCCTTGTTTCAGATTTTCAAGAAACATTGTCCATTCAAAGTAGAAAATGCAACGAAGTCTTGTACCTATGAAATCGAGAAAATAGACAACTCAACAGTATTATAAGTTTGCAATCCTAGTTAGAGTTTTCTGGGGAAATGTCTATTGAGTGGCCAGTTAAATATTCTAGGTTAACAGACTTTCTGTCCATGTTTATTCACAGGAGATGATATCTTACCACCATATCCGAGTTTGTGGGCTAGTAGTGTAGGGGAAGCAAAGCAGGGTTTTGTAGCATAACATTGCTCTATGTGGGGCTGCCCTTGAAGACTGCCCGGAAACTTCAAATAGTCCAATGGACTGCAGCCAGATTCCTCACAGGAGCGGAGTACAGGGAGTATACAATCCCCCTGTTACATCAGCTCCACGGGCTCAATTCAAAGTGCTGGCTTTGGCCTATAAAGCCCTAAACAGTTTTAGTCCAACTTACCTGTCTGAACGTATCTCCCTTTATGAGCCAACTAGAGTTTTAAGATCTGCTGGGGAGGACCTTCTCTCGGTCCCACCCCCTTTGCAAGCGCGATTGGTGAGGATGAGAGACAGGGCCTTCTCAGTGGTGGCCCCTCCCTATTGACATCAGGCAGGCCCCATCCTTCCTGGTCTTCAGAAAAAAACTAAAGATCTGTCTTTGTATGCAGTCATTCAGAGAATAGGCCAATATGGAAATCGACGTCAACAATTTGGACAATGAATATGGACTAATTACCAAGTATTAACTCAAGATTCAGCACTTTATGTTTTTAGCATGTTATATGTTTTTAATCTGTTTCATTGTCTTATGTGTTTCTATTTGCTTATGTGTTTTAATTGTTTTATAGTTGATAGGGTATGTTTTATGGTTATATTGGATTTATTGTAATGTGTATGTTACAGCATTGAATTTTTGTTGGATTTTGTAAGCCACCTTGAGTCCCTACAGGTTGAGTAAGGCAGGGTGCAAATGAAGTTAGGTAATAAATAAATAAATAGCTCTGTCCTCTTTCAAATATGAACAGCTGGGAGCTTGCTATACTGCCTATCATCATTAGATACCTGAAGTTATTGACTCTTGATAGGGCTGGCCCTGTTTAGGGGGCTATTTAACAAACATACCAATCTATATAGGAAGAATGCCAACAGCAATGAACAAAATAAATTCTGTATATATTCCAGAGTCCTCTCTCTCACCCAAATTTCAGGGTTGAAGCCAACAAATGAACCTCAGTTCCCAGGCTCCCTGTGACAGTGCACACAGTTAGTCCCTACAAATGGCTAGGAGTGATATCCTTATTTAACCGAGATAACACATTTTTTGTGTGTGTGACATTATAGAGGTGTGACCTTTGCCCTGCCCTATTCCAAATGTAGCAAGTTGTAAAATCAATTTAGAAAACCAAAATAGCAACTAATCTTGTTTGAAATGAGTATGCTATTATCCCTCGCCATGACACCTGTCAGCAGCCAGTTGATGTTACCATTTGGATACTGCTACATATGAATGGGTGCATTGTAGTTGGTCATTATTTGTCATTTCAGTGCTTGGTTTTCAAGATTTTCTATTCAGTTTTGGAATGCTAGCAATTCAGATATTTTCTTGTAGCCCAAGGCAATAATGGATGTGGTAAGCAAACACTGCTTTAAAGAGAATGTCTGCTGATTTACATATTTTAAAAGTATTAAGATCAAAAGTAGTAAGAATTTAATCCATATGGCATGTAAAAGATAAATAGGAATATTAACGCTGTATCAAATACTAATTAAAGGAAATACAAGTTCTGTTTTTCAAATAAAATCATGCACAGATAATAAAAATAAATTACTTAAAACATTTAAGAAGTGGGTTGTTTTCAGAGCACTTGTCATGATGAAAGATCCATGTTGACAAAAATTAACACTGTTAATCCAAAATTGAAGTGTGAGATGTGGGAGATTTAGATAATAGGGAAATTTGACTCTCAGACAGTACCCATTGTGTGATATTACCGCATTTCAGAAAAGATCGCTAATGGAAACAATAGATGTCCAAGAAGTACAGCCAAATTAAGTCGATACATAAATTCATATGACTTGCTGTTCCTTTTACTTCTTCTTTTCCTTTTAATTTATTTCTGCCTTTTAATGTATGGGAGCCCCCGGTGGCACAGTGGGTTAAAGTGCTGAGCTGCTGAACTTGCTGACCGAAAGGTCGCAAGTTCAAATCTGGGGAGCGGCGTGAGCTCCCACTGTTAGCCCCAGCTTCTGCCAACCTAGCCGTTCAAAACATGCAAATGTGAGTAGATCAATAGGTACCACTCCGGCGGGAAGGTAACAGCGCTCCATGCAGTCTTGCCGGTCAAATGACCTTGAAGGTGTCTACGGACAACATCAGCTCTTCGGCTTAGAAATGGAGATGAGCACCAACCCGCAGATTTGGACACAACTGGACTTAATGTGAGGGGAAAACGTTTACCATTAATGGCTGTCTTAAAGTTTTTTAAAAAACAAATTGGCCCTGTGTAGTGGACTACTTCTTGTTTGAATTGGAATATCTGCCTTGTATTCACATATACATTACATTTACTTTGGCTAGTTCTTCACATAGTGGAGAAAGATGGAATAGAATCGTGAAGCAGAAGAGCAATTGTGGTATGAGGAGAGAATACTCAAATGTGTTATCTCCCTTCTGCAGTCTAAAGTCTTTTGTAGCCGGTGAAAACCCATAATACAAACCTAAGGCAGGGAGTTGTCCCGAAATGGCAAGGAGATATATAACCATTCAGGCCACTATCTACCAGTCATTCCTCCATTTCACCACTCTTCCCCTTCATTTCTTATTTCTGTTTTTCTTATAAAAAAATTGGCAATAGCTGTATACTCCTCTGTTATTTTTCCTGTATGGAACTCTTTTACATAGTTCTTTAAAATATATTTTCCAACTTAAAAATTAAAATCAAATCTTTACTCCAGTTCTCAAGCAATTCTGAAATGTTGACTGAAGCAATCTAACTGCCCTGAAGCACTTTTACAACATCAAACATTTTAATGAAAATGTTTTCCTCACACCCTAGAGCATTTCCAAATATTAAATTTAGAAAGAGATGTTTTTTTCCTTTCAGCCCCAAAGCTAAAGCAAACATTCTAAAACATCCTATGCTGATGAGGGAATGTGACAATAAGCTGTAGTATTTAGTACTTTTGCGAGCCCTGGTCATAGGATCCTAGAAGTTAGGGTGCACCTATGCTATAGAATTAATGCAGTTTGACACCACTTGAATTGTCATCACTCGATGCTGTGGAATCCCAGGAGTTGTAGTTTGGTGAGACACCAGCGCTCTTTTGGAAGAGAAGGCTATAGTCCTTGTTAAACTACAACACCCATGATTCTATAGCATTAAGCCACTGCAGTTAAAGTAGTGCCACATTGCAGACATTCTATCCTGTAGATCAGTGGTTCCCAATCTGTGGTCTGTGGACCACCAGTGGTCTGCAAGAACGAAAATATGGTCCATGGCCTCACCATTACGACACCATTATCTAGAAATCACGTGGCAACGAGAGCGACTGGTCTTGCAAAACCCTCTTATAGTGCCGAGGCAACGGGAATGTCGGGAGGTGAGAGACTGACTACGCATGAAAGATTACTACTACCACATCAGTTGTAGATTATTAAATATGATTTTCTGTGGGCGAGCAGATGGTGACTACTGGATGGCATATCTTCTGTATCAGAAATTAGAGCTGATGTGGGCTATCCAATGCAGTTTTTTGAATCAGTACCCCAAATAACCAAACCAAATCCAAAGTTGACCAAAAAACCGATTTGTAACCCGTTTGGTATTAACATTTGAGAGTGGTCCCTGTTCAAGTGGTCCCTGGTCAAAAAAGGTTGGGAACCCCTGCTGAACCACTGCTGTAGATGCACCCTTGGATGAGACCATAAGTCCAGTCCAACCCCATTCTGACAGATGGCCATCCAGTCTCTGTTTAAAAACCTCAGAACCATCTTGGAGATTAAGATCTTCTGGGATGGCTCTGCTCACGGTCCCACGTCCTTCACAGGCACGGTTGGTGGGGATGAGAGTCAGGGGCTTCTCCGTGGTGGTCCCTCAGCTGTGACACTCCCTCCCCGTGATATTTGATCCTCCTTCAGAAAAAAAGTAAAAATGTGGCTATGGGACCAATCTTTCGGATAGCAACTATAGTGCAATAAATGAATACGGGCTGTGTGCAATGACAACTGAAATGACTCCGGACTATGAACTTGGACTATGTGGTTTTTAATAAATGGTGTAATGTTTTGTTGTTTTAATTCTTTGGTTTTCAGGTAAATGTTTAT
Organism: Anolis apletophallus; assembly: GCA_030556195.1. Lineage (NCBI taxonomy): Eukaryota > Metazoa > Chordata > Lepidosauria > Squamata > Anolidae > Anolis > Anolis apletophallus. The sequence goes on from JARBWK010000002.1 coordinate 155,901,713, forward strand.
TTCAATTGTATGTTGTTTTAATGGCATTGAATTGTTACCAATGTGTAAGGCCGCTCTGCATCCCCTTTGGGGTGAGAAGGGTGAGGTACAAATATAGTAAATAAATAAGACGAAGGATACTTCACCACATTCCACATACCACTGTTGAACCAATCTTGCTGTCAGGAAGTTCTTCCTAATGTTTAAGTGTAATGTCTTTTCCTATAGTTTGAATCTATTGCTCCATGATCTAGTCTCTGGAACAACAGAAAACAAGCTTTCTCCATTTCCCATATGACACCCTTTTGAATATTTAAATATGGCTAACGTGTCACTTCTTAAGCTTTTCTTATCCAGGCCAAACGTACCCAGCTCCCAAAGCTGCTCCTCATAGGGCACGATCTCCGGATCTGCTATTTTAGTCATTTTTCTCTGAACATGTTCCAGATTGTCAATATCCTTTTTGTATGCAGTGCCCTCACCTGGAGACAGTATTCCAGATGAGGTCTGACCGACGCAGAATAGGTGCTCCATTGGTGTTCACATTTGGACAATACATTAAAAAGATAACAGGGTGCATTTGTGGCCTCTCAGTGAATATGTAACATGATACAGGCCCTATACAGTTGCAATGCTTTCCTTCAAGAATGAAAGAAATCTGCTGTAACTATTTCCATGTGAGTTTAAAAGAAAACTTATCTCAATTCCTGTTCACAGCCATATGGGTCTTTTTCCCCTTTTGCCTTTTTTTGTCTGAGTATATTATATTGACTGGCCTTACACATTATTCCAATGGCAAAGGCATAGATTTGTTTGGAGAGTTTTCATCCCAGCCATATTTGTCTGTTAGAGATAAAAATTACATGATCAGTGGCTGAAAGTTAGGTACATTGTTTGCAGTTCATCAGACAAATGTGTCAGAGAATGCTTACATTACAGGCTTAATTCTCTGTGTGTTCAGCAATGAAATTGGCTTTGGGGCAATAAATTGTCACTTCTTTGTGTATGAAGATTAAAAATAATTAAAAACGGTTAAACTTGGCACATTGACTCTTCTGTATATTCAGAAACTCCAACCACAGGATAAAGAGCCAAAAGCAGAACATAGAACCAAATTAAATGCAATTTTTGTTGTGTGGATTCAACATGTACCAGAGTATCATAATGGTTCTACCTGTAGGTTTCATTTCACCTGTTTTCAGGGATGACAGGGGTCTCCTGAATTCTTTCTTACTATGGATGTTACATTTTTATTTGAAGGAAGCAACAAGTGATTTTAACAATTTTCTTCCCCCTGCAAGAAAGTATTTGAAATCCACAAAGTGTTTGAGGACTATTCTAATAATCATAATAATTTACATTTTTTGTGCAAAATTCACACACAATTTTGTACAGAAAACAGCCTTTTCTGCACAATAAATACAAATATTTATAGTTCAGACTTATTATGTACTAAATTTGCACATAGTTGCTTTGCACAGAAAATGGCATGTTTTGCATAGGAAATAATAGTTCTGTATGCAATTATTTTCTGTGTAGATAATGCTCTTCTTATGTAAATCAACCACATGTGAATTTTGTATAGAATAAATTCTCAATTACAGCCTTTTTTGCACAAGGAAATAAAATTTCTGTGTAGAAATGTCATTTTCTGTGCAGAACATAAATCCAAGGAAAGAAGGAAGTGGAAAAGCCCGCTTCCTCAAGTGTCTTGTCAAGATTCACAAGAGCTAAATCTTGGTATTACTGATTACATAAGATCGGTCCTGTTTCAGACTGTGTTTGTGTTTGTGTACTTTGTTTTGGGGCAATAGATTCCATTTTCCTACTATTGACCTGCATTTGTAGGTGCCATTCAATAGGGAAAGGCCAGGGTTTCTTAATTTTTAATGCTTTGCTGTACCTGTGTCACCATAGTAAGTTGCCTCCCAGTTCAATCTTCTTCCTTCTCTCTCTATATATATGTGTGTGTGATTGTGCAGATTTATGCACATGTGTTCATATATAGAAATAAATGCATATGTATTTAACACATCTGTATTCAAGGTGCTGCAGAGATTAACATATCAAACTTTACTCTCACTCAGTGCTGCGAGCAGGTTTAGATAGTGAGGCAGTGACTTAGCCAGGGTCACCTATTGCTCTTTGTGCCTGATTTGAACCCTCTTCCTCCTACTATACATACAAAACTTTAGTTCAGTTTTCCCCAATCTAATACCTTCTATATTTCTTGGACCAAAACCCCCTTACCCCAAGTCAGCTTGGCCATTGGTCATACTGGCTGGAAGTGGTGGATGTTATTGTCCATCCCATTTTAATGGTGCTAAGTTAGAGGAGAATGCTGTAGTTGATATACCGTATATACTCTAATATAAAGCAAATATAAGCCGAGGCACCTAATTTTACCACAAAAAACTGGGAAAATGTATTGACTTGAGTATAAGCCGAGGGTGGGGAATGCAGCAGCTACTAGTCAATTTCAAAATAAAAATAGATACCAATAAAATTACATTGATTGAGGCATCAGTAGGTTAACTGTTTTTTAATATTTACATAAAACTGTAATTTATGATAAGACTGGCCTATGTCTAAACCATTATTCTAACCTCCTTCAATGTAAATGTGCTTAGGTATCCTTACAATAGTAAAATAATAAATGTAATAATAATAGAGTAAAATAATGGAAATGTAATAATAACAGTAATCATACAGTAAAATAATAAATGTAAATAATAATGAGCCCTCTGAACAGCTGAATTTGCTGACCGAAAGAGTGGGGTGAGCTCCCGCTATTAGCCCCAGCTTCTGCCAACCTAGCAGTTCGAAAACATTCACATGTGAGTAGATCGATAGGTACCGCTCCAGCAGAAAGGTAATGGCGTCCCATGAAGTCATGCCAGCCACATGACCTTGGAAGCGTCTACAGAGAACTCTGCTCTTCAGCTTAGAAATGGAGATTAGCCCAAACCCCCAGAGTCAGACATCACTAGACTTAACGTCAGAAAAAAACCTTTACCTTTACCAATAATAACAATAATAGAGTAAAATAATGTAAATGTAATAATAACAACAATAATAGAGTTAAATAATAAATGTAATAATAATAAATAGAGTAAAATAATACATGTAATAAAATAGCAATAATAACAGAGTAAAATAATAAATAACCTTGACTTGAGTATAAGCTGAGGGAGTTTTTTTCAGCCTAAAAAGGGCTGAAAAGCTCAACTTATCCTCGCGCATATACAGTACTTCTGGGCACTGAATTTCAGTAATTTGTTCTTAGAAGTATGTTTAGAATCATACTTTTAAGAAAGAATAGAGGAAAGCAGAAAGGAAGAAAAATCTAGAAATGTTATGATCTTGAGATCATGGGCAGATGAGTAATGAACTTATGCTCATAACCATCATTGCTGAGCTCAAAGTAATCTGGGCTGGTAAGAGAAACCTTTTTCTTCCTCCAACATGGCACATCTGACAGAATCTGAGCAACAGTCTCCAAAATGATGCGCACAAAGAGTTGCTGTGACTTGCTTTATGAATTGTATCTTCTTCATCTCTCCCATTGGGGGCCATTCATTTCCAGCGCAGCTGTCACTTTAATAGCAGCATCCGCTTCTTTATGAATGCTTGCTCCTCAAGTCATTTTTCAGTCTGCCATTGCCAGCTTAATCTATTTGTGATTTATTCCTTCAAGGGGTGCTGCTTAAAATTGTGAAAATGGTTTTCAAAAATATAATACCATGCTTTCTCTGCTTATGGGCAGTGCCAGTTTCCTGAAGTGAAGAAGCGAAATGCATCCCTCATCAAGTTAAAGTGAAAGAGTGTACAAAGCCAACCAGGGTATGTGGGAGGAAATCCCACAAGTGCCCTTTGCCATCCCTGGCTATAAAATGCTAACAAACCCCACTTTCTGTCTTTCCATGATATGCAACATCTGATATCTGAGCTGATTGCCACACCTTGCTTCATGGCAGAGCCAGCCCTGTTTCTGATCCTGTTTCAGCCCTGCCCACCACAGAGGCTCAGGGCAACACCATGCTCTGAGGAACTGGGTGTTAACAACCCAAAATGGTGAAGAAAATCCTTAAGCATTCCGAAATTATCAAGTTGGCACACATAGAGGCTAGATTTTATGTGCAGTGTGCATTTGGCAATTATTTAACAATATGAGCCAATAGATTTATTGGTCTTTATGTGATTTATGTATAACTTTTACTCACTGCACCAAAAGGAATTGATGGTGGCTGGCTAGAAATAAAGCCAAATGTCTTTTCCATACTTTTCGTAATAAATAAGCAAGGCTGTTTACTGCTATGATATGCCTTTTTCGTTTCCTTTTCCCAGGAAATATTGTATACCACAGTTAATCCTTCATTCCTCAATTCTGTAGTTCAACGTGCCTTGTGTGTCCTGGAGGCACTCACCTACTTAACACTTTGACTGAATGTGCAAAGATTCCAGGAATACCCTGATTGAGGAACTTGGTGGGGTTTTTTTGCTTTGTTTTTTGGAATGGGCACATTTTGTTGGGGGTGATCTCTTGGGGACTGCTTGTTGGCTGTGGGCAAGGCCAAAACCAGTGGTGGGTAGCCCAACTCTGGCTTTCTTTCTCCCTCCTTCCCCACTCTTCTTTCTCAGTTATATCTCTCTTCTTTCTCTCTTCTCCCAGTTACTCACCACTTAGGCACAACCTTGTTGGAAACACTAGATTATTCTTGCCAGAGGTCTAACTTGATTGGAATCAGAATATTGTGAAACTTATCTTTTGTTGTTTTCTCTATTTAACCATAACAGTGGTTCTTCTGGATCTTTGTAATCCAATTCGTATGTAGCATTGAATGGCCTTGCAACTTCAAAGCCTGGCTGCTTCTTGCCTGGGGAAACCTTTGTTGGGCGGAGTGTTCGCTAGCCCTGATTGTTTCATGTCTGGAATCCCTCTGTTTATTTTTTAGTGTTGTTCTTTATTTACTATTTATTTACTACTTATTTCTGAGTTCAATTAGTAGACCGCTGAATGATAGGAGATTCAACTACATAGAAGTCGTGTAGGTCCAAGGTCATTTCAGGAGGAGTTCCGTTCCCTAGTCTAGTCTCAAAGAGGCTTCAACTCCAGTCCTCTCCACTTTGGAATCAATGGGATAAAATAAACTGGAAATAGTGGCACTTCCTAAAATTATTCTGCAACATTTTAAATAATGCCCATCAGAATCCCTCTAACACAAGGATGGGAAATGTTTAGAGACCTGGAAACTACATTATGCCCCCCACCCCAATCTAAAGGTCCATACCCTTTGCCCTTGAGACACATTCACGCAATTTTGGAAAGTTCCCAATAATCTCTTACTGCCCTCCAGATGTTTGGACTCCATCTCCCAGAAGCCCTTGCCAGCTTATCGATTGCTCAGGAATTCTGGGAGCTGACATCCAAAACACCTGGAGGGCCACAGGTTGTGCAGGCCTGCGAGGTCCCATTAACCATTTTTAGCTTTAAAATATTATTTTGGTCCCTGTGTTGGAGCTGGATGGACTATAGAGAAGAGTCAGGGAGCCTCGTACAGCGTGCACATCATACCTTTTCCACCCCTTCTCAAACACAAACATGGCACAGGAGAGGAGATTTCTTGCCACTTCTAGTATAGAGAAGCTTCATATGAGCCTTCATTTTGTCTCACTGCTACGGAAATGTTTATAGGAAAGTGATAAGTCTTTGGGACCCTTCAAAGTGACTTACACTTTTTGGTCCAATATTTGTGTATGTTGGTGGTTTCCTTAGCATTTGTACAATTCAGAGGGTGGTGCACAGTTACATGTGGAGATATATATATATATATATATATATATATATATATATAGAGTCATGAAAGCAGGAATTACCGTTGTGTGTTTTCTACTGGAGAGCACACTGTTGTGGTGTTGCCCTAGGCATCTACCTCATAACTTAGTTCTTTGCCTCTCTATGTCAAATTTCATGGACAGCCTTGGCTTCTAATTGGCTTCTAGAGAGAAGGTTTTTTTTTTGTTTCCTGGAGAAAAGCACCAGATGCTAATCTCTCTTTGCCGCTTGTTTTTACAGCCTTTTAATAATTAAACATCTCTCTCGGAGGAAATATTGTTAAATTCCTTCAAGCTTTTCAAACATTTTCACTGATATTGTTATAGCTCAAACTATCCTAATATGTCAAGTAAGAAATGAAATAAAACTTTTTTCATGGAGTTTTGAGAAGGCTAGGCCACAAACTCAAGGAGGAACCATAGCCCATCTTGCTTCCCCAGCAAGTACATCCATACAATATGAGTCTTGCTTATCCAACCTTTGCGCATCCAACGTTCTGCATTATCCAATGCGGTCTCCCTCCCACAGTCATGCCGGCCACATGACCTTGGAGGCATCTACGGACAATGCCGGTTCTTCAGCTTTGAAATGGAGATGCGCACCACCCCCCTGAGTTGGACTCAACTGGATTTTGACAAGGGGAAACCTTTACCTTTACTTAATCATTGTTTTGCACTTTCTTCCTTGACTTGCACTTGCAGTTGTTCCAAGTCTTTCCATTTTATGACAGTAATTGTGTCACCTGAATACTCTAAATTGTGAATGTGGTTTCCCCAATTTTCACACCTCTTTCTGTTGAATCTAATCTTATTTTGTGCATGTAAATTGAATGGATAGAGTGATAAAATGCAGCCGTGCTAACTGGAGACTACTCTGTTTCCCCATATTCTGTTTTGATTATAGCCTTTTCTCCCGAGCATAAATTACCCAAAAAAAAACCAATAAAATGTTGTGGTACACCCTTTACTTTGAAAGTGACCCATAGTTTTTCCTGATCTACACATTAAAATACGTTGCTATAGCTTTGGGTTGTACTATTACCTAGTATGATTGAACTATGTTATCTAATGCCTTTTCCTTTTCTGAATCCAGCACAAATATCTGGTATTTATAGCTCAGTAAATGAATAGGGGTGTACTACGTGTTTTTGTAGGTGTGTCATTTTATTTTATTAAATACTAATGTTGATACTTTTAAAAAAATAGTTCTGCCAAAGGTATGAACAAAAAAATGTACAAAATGTTAACAAATTTTTAGCAGGTTCATATGAGGAAAGCAGTCTTCGAAATAATCCAGGCATTGATCTGTTTACCCCCTTTAGAGAAAAACTGGGCCCAAAACCAAAACTGCACCCAGTAAAACTGGTTCATAAGAATTGTGCATTGAGGTCTGTAATATAATTTGGCTGAAGCATTTTGCACCAGCCATAATTTCCAAACATACATTACAGACTCCTTGTGGATTTATATGATTGTATACACACATGATACAATCTTGTTTTCTGCTGCCCTGGAGACTAGGACATAGAACAATGGCTTCAAACTATGGGAAAGTAGAGTCTACCTGAACATTAAGACAAACTTCCTAACTGTAAAGAGAGCTGTTCAGCAGTGGAACTCTCTGCCCCAGAGTAGAGTCTCCTTCCTTGGGGAATTTTAAACAGAGGCTGGATGGCCATCTGTCAGGGGTGCTTTGAATGTGATTTTCCTGCTTCTTGGCAGAATGGGGTTGGACTGGATAGCCAACGAGGTCTCTTCCAACTCTATGATTTTATGATTGTTCATGTATATGCAGTTCCCTACCATACCCACATCCACAAATATGTAAGGACATTGTATAAAAAATGAGGACAACAACAAAATATGTTATGGTACCATAAAGATTCCTGAAAAGCTTAAAGTATGAAGCATCCAGCATTCAAAAGAAAGAAAGGCTGAAAGAAAGTACCACACAAGATGTTGAGAATCCGTTACCAGCTTTGTAATTAAAAACATACAGTTTCAGACAGAACATCAGGGCCCAAAGTGAAGCCAAGGGTCATGAAACCATTGGGGCGGGTGGGCTGATTCCTGTTCCAAATGCCTTCAGGAAGCATATATGTGTGTGTGCTTTCAAATGGTTCTGTTTAGAACTTATAAACAAAAGGGGTCTTCCCCAGTTGTAGTGGTGTGGCACTTCAGATTCTGGGACTCACATGACATCAAAGTGGTTACTTTAATGAATTACTACAGCATTCTTTGGCTCAATGAACATGCTCCATCTGAGTAAACAGTGCTCCAGTTGGCTGATGTTGCAGGGAATCTGAAGTGATTAAAAAGTTGAATGTAAAAAAGAAAGGGGGCTTCCCTTCAATTGTTTCAAAGTTATACTACAAAGGATGGAGTTATAGTTTACGTTAAAAAGTTCTCTTTTGACACTAAAATGTCACATATACAAAACTCAGCTGAGTGTCCCTCCGATGGCTGAGCCTTGTTCATATTCAGTATCAAATTTTTGAAGACTGCTTTGCATTTAAACAGAGTTAAAAGTGAAAGAATTTGTTTATTTATTTATTAACGGCATTTCTATGCCACTTTTCTCACCCCTGGGGGGACTCAAAGCGGTTTACAACATAATAAATGGCAAATTCAATGCCTCACATATATATAAAAATATCACATATCTAAATCAATAACGTATAACTGTAGATTAAAACCATTAAAACTATAAAAACATGAAACATAGACATAAGCATGAAACATATTATTGCTGCAAAGATGATAACAATTTTTTTCTTTAAATGAGTTCCTCTATGGGCCCTCCCACACAGCCATATAACCCAGAATTTCAAGACAGAATAATCCACAATATCTGCTTTGAGCTGGGTTATCTGAGTCCACACTTCCATATATCTAAGGGCCCTTCCACACAGCCCTATATCCCAGAATATCACGGCAGAAAATTCCACAATATCTGCTTTGAACTGAGTTATCTGAGTCCACACTCAGATAATGTGGGATTTCCTGCCTTGATATTCTGGGATCTACGGTTGTGTGGAAGGGCCCCCTGTTCAAAGCAGATATTGTGGGGTTTTATTCATCTATGTGGAAGGGACCTATGTTTCATTGGGAGTCACTGGTTTGCTGTATAGGAAGGAGGTGATCCCAGAAAAGGGACACATGTGAAGCTGCAATAAGCCACACTGCCATTCAGGGCACAACATTTGACAACTCTCTGTGGGAAGATGTCAAATTATTGCCTGCTCCAGATCCCTCGGAAAAAATCACAGCTAGAGCAGCACACTTAATCAAAGAACCAGGTCAGTTTAGTTAGCAGCAACACCGCACCTCCTCTCCTCAACTTCCCTGTTCCCTCTGGGTTTAGTTGCTTTCCTCGGAATATCAGAAAGTAATGAGATTGGAATGGGTGTACCCATTCACAGCAGGAAAAGGGAAAGACTGCAGCTCAGGTGGATTGGTTCAATCAAAGGAAGCCACAACCTTGAACCACCAAGACCTGAGCAGGCCTACAGATGACCAGGCATCTGGGAGATTTCTTTCATAGAGTCATCAGAAGAAATAACAAACAAACAAAAGTCCTTGTTATAAGGCAAAATATTTTAAATGGCTTGGCCTTCAACTGAACAGTTAAAATCTGTCCAGTGTCCACTTTACAATAGACCTGCTCCCATTGGGGATGAATATGGCTAGAGCTGGCTCGCTGAAATGGATTGACACAATTGCATCCACTTTCGGACTCTCATCTGTTGGGACAGCTACCTATACTTCCAAAATAACAGGTATATCACTAGGTCCCAATTCAAAGTGCAAGTTATCACCTATAAAGCCCTAAACAGCTTGGGTTCTGCCACATCTGTCCCCCTATGAAATGGCATGGGCTCTAAGATCTACCAAGCAAGCTCTCTTCTCGGTCCCACCACCATCACAAGTGTGGTTGGGAGGAACAAGGGAGAGGGCCTTCTCAGTGATGGCTCCACGGCTTTGAAACACCCTCCCCAGGGAGATTATACAGGCTCCCACACTGTCCTCCTTTCATTAGGATTTGAAGACGTGGCTTTTCAAACAAACTTTTGAGAATGCTTAGTCCCTAGTTGTTCCATGCAGTAGTTGCACATCTTCTCACTTTATCCTATGCCCTCTCTCCATTGTTGCAGCTTACACCTGTTCCATTCCTATTGTTTACAGCTTGGTCATGTTTATAGCATCTTACCACCACTGGTTGATGACCTCAGTTTTATTGAGTTTGAGTTGATGTTTTTATATGCATATGTGTTTTATTTTATTGTATTTTATATTGTGCTTCATTTTTATGTTTGTTTTTCGCCACTTTGTGCCGTTTGTAAGCCATCCGAGTCCTTTTGGGGAGATGGTGGCTGGATATAAGAATAAAGTTGTTGTTGTTGGCCAGAAGAGTGAATAGTGAGGGCAGTAGCATGCATATCCTCAATGAGCGGCTAATTCTGGCTCTCAGGAAAGTAGCCAGTTTCTAATCCACTATGTATGTGTATGTGCTGTTATTCTATTAACAACAAATAGAATAGCTTTTGAGCCCATTTGACAAATCAAAAGTTTGTGAGTCACTCTGATCCAATTCAGGTGCATTTATGTACTTTTCCTGGTTTAATATTTATCTATTGATCTATCTGTTTGTTGAACATTTTCTGTCTTAAAAATTCCTACTGAGTTTCTCTGCCCACTTTCCTTATGCCAGACCCTCTTTGACATGTAGCCCTCATACAGTTGAGCTACCAGAAAAATGACACACACACACACCAGCTCTGTAGTCCACCCCTGCAGTATAAAAAGGGAGCACTTGCCTGTGATTTTTTTCCTCCTGTGGGGCAACAGAAGAGTGGGCTTCTTAGATCATCAAGATCCTCAGAAAGCCATGCTTGCCGTGATGATTCATGCTTTGAATTAATCTAGCCATGTAAAATGAGTTTCAAATTATAGTTGTTTCAACACTTTGCAGATAGAAAAACACCTTGAATCTGTATCTATTACAAACCATTTTAAGGGTATGTTATGAAATTAGACCAATAATTTTTTGAAAAGCATGTGCATGCATCTACATGCAAGCACATGCCACTCCAATGAGATAACTTGGAGTTTGTTGACACTTTCAACAGGTAAATCTGCACTTGTCATAAGATGAAAGTGTGTCAAAAATTCATCTCGAGATAAACGGCAGGAAGGATGTCATATCTCGAGCCTTTTAGTGCTTTGAAATTTCTATGCTGGAAGTCCCCAAACCAATGTGGAAACTATTATTTATTTGCCGCTTTTTCTCATTGTAGTTGTTGTGGACTGTTTATCGCCTGATGGCCAAGCTTTTGTTTATAATTCTCAGCAAAATCAGCTATGCTGGTTCTTAGTTAACAGATAGTGTACACAGACTGTTACTGGGGTCATGCTTAGTTCCTTGTAAAACTAGTAAATCCTGTGAGCATTTGTACTCCACGGGCATAACCTCATTTAAGAAATGGAAGGCTCTTCCTACTGAGAAGAACAGAAAGGAACACAAGCTCTGGCAAACTAAATGCAAAGCAACCGTCAGGAAAGCCAAGAGAGATTTTGAGGCACATATAGCTAAGAATATTAAAAAAAATAGCAAAAACTTCTTTAAGTACATCAGAAGTAGAAACCCAACTAGAAAAGCAGTTGGGCCACTTGACGAAAATGGTAAGAAAGGGACAATAAGTGAAGACAAGGAGATTGCCGAGCGGCTAAATGACTTCTTTGCCTCCGTTTTCACACAGGAGGACAGACAACATATGCCTGCAGCTGAGTCAGTTTTTTCAGGGAGGGAATTAAATGAACTAAACCAGATAGAGATAAACAAGGAAGATGTTCTCACATGCCTTACTAAACTAAATGTCAACAAATCACCAGGGCCAGATGGCATCCACCCCAGAGTTCTTAAGGAACTCAAGTGTGAAATTGCTGAAATTCTAGCCAAAATATATAACCTTTCTCTAAGATCAGGCACTGTACCCGAGGACTGGAGGGAGGCAAATGTAACTCCGATCTTCAAGAAAGGATCCAGGGGTGATCCAGGAAATTATAGGCCAGTTAGTCTAACCTCAGTTCCAGGCAAAGTGATGGAAACCATTATTAAAGAAAAATTACTAAGCACATAGAAGAACAGGCATTGCTGAAGGAAAATCAACATGGTTTCTGCAAAGGCAAATCATGTCTTACTAACTTGTTAGAATTCTTTGAGGGTGTAAATAAACACATAGATAAAGGGGACCCAGTCGATATTGTTTACCTTGACTTTCAAAAGGCTTTTGACAAAGTCCCTCACCAAAGGCTCCTAAATAAGCTCTTCAGCCATGGAATCAGAGGACAGGTCTTGTCCTGGATTGGAACCTGGCTAAACTGTAGGAAACAAGGGTGGTAATAAACGGACATTTCTCTGGGTGGAAAGAGGTGAGAAGTGGCGTACCCCAAGGTTCAGTTTTGGGTCCGTTACTTTTTAATTTATTCATTAATGACCTGGATGTAGGAGTAAATTCTGAGGTAGCAAAGTTTGCAGACGACACTAAATTGTTCAGGGTAGTTAAAAATGAAACTGATTGTAAAGAGCTCCAGAAAGATCTCTCGAAATTGAGTGAATGGGCAACAAAGTGGCAAATGCATTTTAACCTAAACAAGTGTAAAGTCATGCACATCGGGCAAAGAACCCCAACCACACCTACCAATTGATGGGGTCAAAGCTTTCGAGACAAACCAGGAAAAGGATCTTGGGGTTTTGGTGGACAGCTCAATGAAGATGTCAACCCAGTGCGCTGCAGCAGTGAAAAAGCAAATTCTATGCTTGGCATGATCAGGAAGGGAATCGAAAATAGGTCGGCAAATGTTGTATTGCCTCTCTACAAATCTATGGTGAGGCCACATCTGGAGTACTGTGTACAATTCTGGTCACTGCACCTCAAGAAGGATATAACGGAACTGGAAAAGGTACAGAAAAAGGCAACAAGAATGATCCAAGGGATGGAGCAGCTCCCTTACGAAATCAGGTTGCAACGCCTTGGTCTTTACAGCCTTGAAAGACGGTGTTTAAGAGTGTATAAAATCATGCATGGGATAGAAAAGGTGAATAGAGAAAAAATATTTTCTCTGTCACACAACACTAGGACTAGGAGGCACTCCCTAAAGCTCCAAGGTAGGAAAGTTAGGACTAATAAAGGGAAATATTTCTTCACCCAGAGGGTCATTGGGTTATGGAACTCACTTCCAGAGGAGGTTGTGACAGCGGTCAGCCTGGACAGCTTCAAGGCAGGATTAGACAGATTCATGGATACCAAGGGAATCAGTAGCTACTGAAATGGACATCCAAGTGCCACCTCTGTGTTGATGGAGGCAGGCAGGATTTCCCGGGTACTGGTTGTGGGGGTCGGGAGCAGGTGAGGGTTCTGCCCTCCCTTTCTGCTAGAGATCCCTGTGTACAACTAGTGGGCCACTGTGTGACACAGAATGCTGGACTAGATGGGCTGAGGCCCGATTCAGCATGGCTCTTCTTATGTTCTTATGTAGGGTCACATTTATGCTGCAAAGATAAATGATCAAAGATGGCATATTTGTTGCAAGTATTGCATTAAGACAGAGTAGGTGGATAGCTAGCAAAAATAATATGATTCTTCCTCTTAGGGAAGCCTGGAGAGCTGTGTCCCTCTGACACCCCCGGCAGCTTATTTATTTATTTTGTCCCCAGTGCCTCCATACTCACTCACTTTCCCCATTTTGCCTGGAAAATCTTGATTAATCCTCTGTCATGCCACCCTTTTCAGTTACTTTCAGTTACTCCTTCTTCTCCCACTTTCAAGCTTTATCCTCTACCTACTTCAATGTTTAGAAACTGAATTCAAAGTGCCAAAGTAGTTTGCATTCGATGAACCTATCTGGAGGGAGAAGACAAGAGGGAGAATCAACACTGGCTTTCCCTGTAGACTTACTTACTTAATTACTTATTTTACTGTATTTATATACTGCCTTTCTCACCCCTTGGGGGGGGGGGGGCTCAAAGCAGTTTACAATATATCAATGGCAAAAATTCAATGCCAACATACAGCAACACAAAGAAGTCATAATAACTCATTACTACATATAGTTTTGACTTTAAATAATTAAAACCATTAAAAATAAGACACAAAGTTTAATCATTCAGACAAAGCATTAAAATCATCCTAGTATAAATATTAAAATCACATAATTTAAAAAAACCTGATTTAAGGAAAAGCAAACTGCTGCAGCCTCCCCTAGCTTGTGTCTTCTCACTTTTTTATAAGTTTACACCACCTTGACCACACACTGATGATGCTTGGTCATGTATGTCATGGTTTACATATGTGAAATGTTGACAAGTATGTGCCTTCAGAGGCTGTGGGGTGAGGGACAATTACCCACAGAGTAATTTTATGCCCAGGAGAAGGCATTTAAAAACAGCAAGAAAATACACTTTCAATTGAAACCATTTTTAAAGGCCTGCCCTGGATCTAAAAGGGTCAAGGGTGTGAAAATGCTGTCAGTAGAGAACTACTGTATTTACTGGAATCTACAGTGAATCTGTATTCACTGTAGAAATCTAATGGCCTCCCCAAAATTGGGGTGTGCATTAGATTTGTGTAATATGGTAATCTTAGTGATGAGCCAAAGCAAAACGGGAAGCTACTTCAAGAGCAGCTGGAGCTCCTATTTGTGGGGTGTTGTCTCTAATTTAATTGCCCTGGGTCAATGTTATGCTATTCTTGGATTTGTAGTATGGTGAGGCATCACCATTCTTTGGCAGAGAAGGCTCAAAACCTCATAAAACTATAGCCTCCATGATTCCATAGCATTGATCCAGAGCAGTTAACGTGCATTCATTCTACAACATAGAATGACATACTTGCAAAAACACAACAAAATAGCCCCCTGCCTTCACTAGGGAGTATTTGGTACAAGTTCGCAAATGTAGTTTTCAGAATTTTTTCCCGTCCATGGAAGCCTCAAAAACAGCCTTTGGGAGGACTCCACTTTCCCCACTCTTGCTTTATGGGAACTTTCACATAATTGCCTCTAAATTGAGGTTATGTAAGAAAACCATAGTGTTATCACATTCATGGGTCATTAATTTGATTTTTAATAGCTTTTAACAGTTTTTCAAGCAGCTTGATTCTGAAACGAAGCTTCTTTGGAATGTATGCCCACAAGAAAGTGAGCCCCTGCTGTCAAGTTCTCTATCATCCCACAGCACTTCCCTGTTGAGGAAATACCACTACTGCCTCACACACAAACACACACAGTTTGGAACCAACATCATGGACCAATTTTCCCCCATTGCTATAATATGTGGAAGATATACACCATCAGAGTTTGTAAGTTTTATCTACCCGTTTCCCTGAGACTTCAAGAGGGGGAAAGGAAACCTTGAAAGAAGAGATGCAATCCAAAGGGAAGCTGGAAATTCTCAAAAGCATCAAAATACATATAAATGTATCAAAGGAGAACAAAGGCATGTTTTATTTTTCCTTCCATAAGAAATCTTCTCCCCAGGCTATTACAATGCATTACATAGGCACAATCAATATATCTGAGCTTGAGAAACAAAGTCCTTTGGAATAAATTAGGCGAGTAGGGGAAGAAACAAAGAACAAATTAACATGATTTTAAACATTGCTTAAATTTTCATGAACTTGGACCTTGAAATGTTATGATGAGCTCCCAGGAGCCTGTGCTAATATTTGCCAATAATTAAGGGTTGCACTTTCATGTTCTGTCTGACATTAAAGGTTGGAAACCAGCAGTGCGTTTGCTGTCTTTGGGGTCATACTGATATATCTTTTTTTAAAAAAAATGTTTATTTCCTTAATTATTAATGAAGGGCTTTAAATGCCTCTATTACATTTTATTTGTTGGCTTGTTCCTCCACCTCTTGCTGCTAATTTTCTTAATACTTGACTATTTCAAAGTCGCATCCTCCTTGCAGCCCTATTTCCCTCCCAGTTTTACATTAGTTGAGATTATGCCGGGGGAATGGCAAGTCTAAATCCTAAAGCACACAGGGATCTTTTGTAGATTTTCCAATAGCCTTGGAAGGAATTTGAGGCATTAAAGAACAAAAACAAACCACAACAATTTCCCCACTTAAAGGTGGTACCCTTCGTAAAGATCTAAAAACATGGATGTTCCATTGTGCTTTCCATTAGTTTCCCCAGAAAATTTTGGCTCCCAGTTATGACCCAATTTTCAGTCCCTGCACTTTCAGCCCCTGCTTAGAGATATAGTGTTCCACCTTATATTGCCCGTTACCCCCAATTTTTGGCCATCTGGCACTTACACTTTAACCATGAACCCTTCCTCACAACTTACTGTACTAGCCCCTCTCCCATTCCCAGAACTGCATTGCTATCTCAGGTTTCTGGTTGTCTGTTTGATGGTTGTTTTATATTGTATTATGCCGTTGTTGTTTTATTTCGCTTGTTGCTGTTTTTATGAATTTAAAATGTGTTATTTTAATTATGTTGATCGGGCTTGGTCCCCATGTAAGCCATCCCAAGTCCCTTTGGGGAGATGGAAGCAGGGTACAAAAATAATGTTATCATTTGAAACACAACAAGATTAGTACACAGCAAATAATATCACTATGCTGGTTGTTGTATTGGATCACACATCAGACAGGTCCCAAGTGTCTAGGATAGTGATTCTCAACCTGGGGTCCCCAGATGTTTTTGGTTTACAACTCCCAGAAATCCCAGCCAGTTTACCAGCTGTTAGGATTTCTGGGAGTTGAAGGCCAAAAACATCTGGGGACCCCAGGTTGAGAACCACTGGTCTAGGACTATGTGATGTATCAGCGAAGAATGTGTGCAGATCCCAGTGGGGTGGCCTTTTCCAGATGGCAGATGGTAATTTTGTCAGTGCTGATTGTGTTTAAGTGCAAGCCAAGGTCTTTAGGCATTGCATCCAGTGTGCCAATCACCACTGGGACCACCTTTACTGGTTTGTGCCAGAGTCTTTGCAGTTCAATCTTTAAATCCTCATATCGTGTCAGCTTTTCCAGTTTTTTCCTCTTCAATCCTGCTGCCACCTGGGATTGCAACATCGACGATCCATATTTAGTTTTTTAACACAATCATGTGGTCAGGAGTATTGTGCTCCAAAACTATTATTATTATTATTATTATACTATTACCCTTTAATCAGAAATGGCGAATTGTGTGGCTCTTCGGATATGGCTGGACTGCAACTCTTATTATCCTTAACTTGTGTTGGTTATAGCTGCCCAATAGTTTAAGAACATCTGCAGCATTTTCTCACAACTACTTTTAAAAAACAGTCCATTTGTAAATTAGGAAATAGGAATTTTCTAACATCTGTGTGTACCCAATGGGAGATTATCAACCATAGGGCATCCTAGAAGTTCTGTCAAAGGAGGTCAAGTTATTTCACAGAATCCAGAAAAAAGAAGCAGTAGACCCCCGCCTTTTAACTGTGTGATAATGTGTAAATTTCAAAGTGTCTGTTTTCTTTAAAATGTAAGGGACAGAAGAGGATTTTCACAGTGGGGTAGCTCTAACATTCACCCTTTGTTTACTTGTATAGGCCCTCTGGTACTGGAAGAAGCAGAACGTCCCTTTGTAACATTAGTATGTAAAATACCATATCTGCTCGACTACTGCAAGAATGTAGTTCACTGGCCTTCTGCCTTAAAGTAGCATTTATTTATTTATTCATTTGTTTTTTATTTACAACATGCATATTCCGTCCTTCTTACCCCAAAGGGGACTCAGGGCGGAGCACAACATATATATGGCAAATATTCAATATATATGAAGACCCCATGAATTTCATAGCATTTTGTAGACCACGAGTTCTCAGAAGTGGTTTTACCAGTTCTTTTCTCTGATGGCCCTCCATACAGTCTGATATCCCAGAATATCAAGGCAGGAAATCCCACATTATTTGAGTGTGGACTCAGGGCTCTTCCATACCGTCTGATATCCCATAATATCAAGACAGAAAAACCCAAAGTATCTGCTTCGAACCAGGTTATCCGAATCCACACTCAGATAATGTGGGATTTTCTGGCTTGATATTCTGGGATATAGAGCTGTGTGGAAGGGCCCTGAATTGTAATCAACAGAACCTGATATTCATTGTATGGTCTGCCATCCAAGTGCTAACTAGGGACAATTCTTTGTACTGCCTTACAAATGCATACATTTTTCAGAGGGGTTGTTTTCAGAGGCTAATTTTATCTGACCTTTATCTTTTCAAATCAATGGGATGTAAAGGTGGGAAATATGCTACGTAGGAAATGACGTATTATAATTCCTTCTTTCCTGAAATGGAGCACCATTGAACAGAATTAATTCCAATTGTTAATTCCAACTAGCACAAGCTCATTTAATTTATAGAATGTAAGGTATCAGTTTTGGAAATTCCATTGGTCAATAGGTCTACTCTACTTGGGACTAGCCATTAGATATAGATCAGAAAGTCATAGGGCCTTTTCACACATCCATATAACTCAGAATAACAAGGCAGAAAATCCCACAATATCTACCTTGAATTGGGTTATTTGTGTCCACATATTCCAGTTCAAAGCAGATAATGTGGGATTTTATTCAGCTATGTAGAAAGGCCCTCGGAGTTCTGCGAAGATTGTATGTCCCATGAAAGATTGAGGTTGGGTAGGAAACTTCTTTATTTTTGAGCTGGTGTAATAATTTGACCTGAAAATTGTATCAAATGTTCTTTCAGAGTATTAAGGTTGAGAAAGGCAGATCTAAATCATCCTTCACCAACCTGGTGCCTTCCTGGTGTGTTGGACTCCTACTGCCATCATACCCATATGTTTAGTATGTAACAAGTTCCTCTTCCCTAGGATAATGTTTCTGCTACTTTGGTCTGACAATACACTTGTTTTGAAGTATTAATGTCATTTGTGGTTCACAACTAACAAAGATTAACAAGTTCCTATTGGAAAGTTGCCCATTTAAGTACCCCTGCCCCAGGGAAGTTATAATGGTCAAAAGAGGCGCTTTGTCTAAATCAGACTTTGAACCCGAATGAAAGTAAGTTAATCTCTTTTATGGCTGGCGTTAATATCTTCATGAGAGTCAGTATCTGTGATCATAGCATTCTGCAAAAGATGAACTTTCCACTTATATTTCAAAGGCAGCCATGGTATATTTCAAAGGTGTACAACTGCATTCGGCAAGGCTACCCTCAATGTCACTAGCACACAGATAGTTGTGAACAGGTCACTTCTTTTTGAAAAGGAGCATGTCCTTGGCAGCAAACTTATTTAGTGATGCTTAAAGGCACAGTGAGCTAGGGACAACACTTGAAAATCCATCAGCTGTAATTGACTCCAGATCTGATCTTTAAGTGGGATTGCAAACCCATCAGTTTCCACTTCCACACTGTTGGGGAGGAAATTGGTTTCTAATAATTGAATTATAGTAGGTACTAATTAAATTTATTTGGATTCAGTTACTTTGTGGCCATCTCAAGGTTCCAAAGTAACAAGCCAGAAAACTAGAGAAGGGAAAACATTTCGGTGATTTGTAAATGAGTCAAAGTTGGGAGCAAATGAGCCTGCAGTGGCATTCATGCTTCCCAATCTTATTTGGTGCTTTCATTTTCACCCACAAGATACTAGAGAACAGTAAGGATTTTGTTATTCTTAAGTGCCATGAAGTCCGCTTCATCCATTCATTTGTCTTTTTGGCTGTCCATAGTATCCACAAAAAAGTTTTCCGACACCACATTCCTAAAATGGATTGATTTTTCTTATTGTCAGCCTTCTGTACTGGCCAGATTTTACAACCATAGAAAGTGGAAATGCTATAGTTTGGAAGAGCTTGTCTGGATTTTATGATGGTACTATATTGCTGCTGAGATCTGGCTGTGTGGCTGCCTCTGAACCTAAATCAGAATGAATGCTTTTCACCTTCACTCTCCAAAGTCTTGTGTGGTTTAAAAAAACTGTAGTAGGGAACACAGTTGCTACTGCTAGGACCACAGAAAAGGAAGGAAGGATTGCAATAAACAAAGCATTCGGTGTCGTCCTTGCAGGCTGAAACATTTGGCAGTCAACTCTTTGGCTTAGCCTCACATATCTTCCCCCAGCCAGAAGGATCTTTGTAATTTGGAGTATTGCCTTACGGTGTCACAGGCAGGTCTGGAAAGTAACAAGTTGCAGCAATATGGTTGCCTGTAATAAGGTTCATGACACCATTAGAAAAGATTTTAAAATAAAGTAGTGTGGTTTAATAATGAAGAGAAAAAAATAGGGGGGAAATTACTTAAGGGAATAAGTGAACCTAGTATTTACAACCCTGGAACTCTTGCAAATAAATATCCCCTTTTATAAACCTGGCATGAAGCATCAATCAGGACTAAAATCCAGAAAAGCTCATGCCTCATCTCCTTTCCCTTTTTATACTCTGAAGAGAGTGTGGCTTTTCTTAAGTTAACGTGTGGAGAAGTAATGTTGCCAGTTTCACTCAAGTTTTCCCACAGCAAACCCCCTCTCCACCTACAGTGTAGGATCTGGATATAGAGCAGTACAGTTTTATGTATTGGTGCATTTATTGTGTTTCTAAAATTGAATCTAGCAAGTCAATTGTGTACAATAAAGCATTGGAACGTTAGCATAACAGAGGGAAAATATGCCGGAATCTTTAAGTGGGAATTCAAAATAAAGAATACAAAATAGTAAATGTCAAAAGCCCAAGGAAAGGGGAGGCAATATATAAGAGGCAATAGATTTTTTTCTACCTAAGGCAGATTACCAAACAACATCACTATTTACCAAAGTCAAAATGCAGGAATACTATGCCATTCAACTGTCCCAAATTAGCAGACAGTTAGATCTAATCCTCTGCTGTCTTACTTTTTCAGTTGCATTTTATATGCCCTCTTTTCCTCCCACTTCCCCCTATTGTCCTCAGCTCATTTCAGTTACTATTAACTGAGATCAAAGTGCAAAAGTAGTATTCACTCAATTAGCTCACTTTTTTTCTTCGTGTCAGGAGTGACTTGAGAAACTGCAAGTCACTTCTGACCATATGCAAGGACGTTGTCCAGGGGACGCCCGGATGTTTTGATGTTTTACCATCCTTGTGTGAGGCTTCTCTCATGTCCCCCCCCCCCCCAATGGAGAGCTGGAGCTGACAGAGGGAGCTAATCTGCGCTCTCCCTGGATTCAAACCTCCAATCTGTCAATCTTCAGTCCTGCCGGCACAAGGGTTTACCCCATTGCACCCTGGGGCACTCCTTAATTAACTCATTAGAGCTGTAGTTCTCGACCTGTGGGTTCCCAGATGTTTTGGCCTTCAACTCCCAGAAATTCTAACAGCTGGTAAACTGGCTGGGATTTCTGGGAGCTGTAGGCCAAAACACCTGGGGACCCACAGGTTGAGACCCACTGCTTTAGAGGGAGAAGAGAGGGGGAGGAGTCTTGCTCTTTCCTATAGGCTCAGGCAAAAGTAAACTGCTGCAGCCTCTCGTAGCTTCTGTGCCTTTTCTCATTAATAACTTTTACCATCTTGACCATACTCTGATCAATCGCTTGGCCATCCATGGCCCAATTTTCATCCGCGAAAATGTGACGGTTAGGAATGCAGTTTCTGTATGTCTTGAAATAAAAATCAGCCAATCTAAAACAAGTAAGCTGACCTTTATTTTGTTAGCAAATGAAGATGTACAATTTTTCTTTTCGTACCAGCTTTTTGATAGAGCAGAAAGCACATATTAATCTCCTTTCCTTTAGATATGGTTACTCGTGGTAAATGTTCCCAGATTCCCCCTTGTCATCTTTTTAGGCTACTTAGTACTTACATAAGGAAGACAAATGGGCTCAGTAAACGGGCATTTCCTCTAGAGGATGCAAGCCAGAGACCACCCAACAGTCATGCAGAAGATATTGGTTTTATAAGAGTTCATTAAATCAGAATACAGTTAGCTGAATCATTCAGAAAACCAAATGACAAAGAAAGAAATTCAGCTCTATTAATAATAGAAAAATAACTTCTACAAATTTATTACCTGTTTTGGTTGGCCAACGGATTTGTATTCTGCTGTGTATTAAAATTCTTATAGGTTTACAGTCACTGAGCACAGTTTGACCTTTCTGAAGACCAACAGGTTGGAGATTTGAATCTGGGGAGAGCATGGATGAGCTCCCTCTGTCAGCTCCAGCTCTTCATGCAGGGACATGAGAGAAGCCTCCCACATGGGTGATAATACATCAAAACATCTGGGCGCCCCCTGGGCAATGTCCTTGCAGACAGCCAATTCTCTGACACCAGAAGCGACTTGCAGTTTCTCAAGGTGCTCCTGATATGAAAAAAAAGAATCGTTTATTGAAGGCATATGACAAAATCTTCCACCACCCCAGTGGCTCTCATTCTTTGGTCCTCCAGATGTTTTGGACTTCAACTCTGAGAAATCATAGCCAGCTTGGAATGGTAGAAACGGAAGTCCAAAACACCTGGAGGATCAAAGGTTGAAAAACAAAGTGGACTCCTCAATTTACCAATATTCTGCTCCAAGAGTTCCCTTTCTATATACCTTTTTAGATGCAACAATAAAACATGTTAATCAACAGAATTTATTTACTACTTCTGCTGGTAGCTCAAGGTATCCTTGAAAGAGTGTGTGCCTTCTTTATATCTTTCATACTGGGTGGGAGCAAATGTCAAAGTTCCTTCCACACAAACAAGCAGTAACATCTCTATATACTCAAGAATGCACACATATATACATTATATAGAACCCTTAAACTGAATCCAGTCCTTCAGGAGTCCAATTTTGTTACTCAGAGGCTCCCTGTGAAAATTTCCTCCTGTGGTTGAAAGTTTCACAGGGAGCCTCTGAGTAACAAAGTTGTACAGTAACTTCTGTACAGATTTTCTCCATGCTAAAAGCTTGAAATGTTCTAAAACATTTCATTACTGTGTCATCAAGTCACTTCCAACTTATGGCAACCCTACGATGAACCTATCACAGGGTTTTCTTGGCTGAATTTGTTCAGAGGAGGTTTGCTTTCGCCTCTCTTTGAGGGTAAGAGACAACAAATTGCCTAACGTCACCTATTGTTTTGAACTTTAGTCTCCAGATATATATTTTTTGTGTCAGGAGCGACTTGAGAAACTGCAAGTTGCTTCTGGTGTGAGAGAATTGGCTGTCTGCAAGGATGTTGCCCAGATATTTTACCATCCCGTGGGAGACTTCTCTCATGCCCCCGCATGAGAAGCTGGAGCTGACAGATGGGAGCTCACCCCACTCCCTGGATTTGAACCACCAACCTTTCGGTCAGCAGTCCTGCCAGCACAAGGGTTTAACCCATTGCTACACCACGGGCTCCTGTCTTCAGAATCATGGACTACCATTGACAACCATGCTGGCTCTCTTAAGCTGAATGTGCTTGTTCTCGTGCTCTCTCACTCTCTCGCTTTTTCCTGCCTTTTTTTCTAGTTCGGTCCTGTTGACCAGAGGAATTCAGGCCTTCAGAACTTCTCTGAAATGTAACTTTTTCCCACCTGTGAGTGCTGTGGGTGCTATATTTTAACTCGGCTTTATTCCTAACACACCCATTTTCTAAGTGCCTGGTGAGGATGGTTCAGGTTAGCGGATAAATCCAGGAATTAGTAGGACAGAAGAGAGAATCCTTTTGATTTTTTAAAATATGCTAAGACGTTTACCGCACCTGGCGTGGCTGAGATCTTAAATGGTGTTATCTTCTTGCAGGTTCAGAAAACTGTCTGGAACAGAAGCTGAAAACACCCCGTCGGAGGTGTCAGCAGCCCAAAGTGCTGAATAGCCCCGAGGACAACATGTATTATAACCAGTTAAATGTGAGTTCAAAGTGGCAATAAAGCAGTTTTACTGGCTTTGTTTCCAGTTAATAATTTGGTTAGGAATACCTGTTCCAGTCCCTCCAGCCCCACCCCCACCCCATGGCCCCCTCCCCACTTACCCCACACACACCCCCACCCCAGCCCCTCCCCACGTTCTTCAGCTCTCGTCTTGAACATGTGCTTATGCTCTTTATCTGTTGCTTTCATGTCAGGATGTCTGCCTTCACGGTGAATAATTGATGTGGTTTATCAAAGACGAGCAAGATGCATGCTTCATCAGGCTCGCTTGAGCCCTTTGATCAAAAAAATTATGCTGTGACTTCTGATATTATCAGCATCTGCTTGCATTCAACACAAAATCACTTTGAATTAAAAATTAACGACTTGCTGCTTTGCTTTGACTGTGTGTTCTTGCCCCTCTCCACAGGGAACTCTAGAATATCAAGGGAGCAAGAGGAAGCCAAGAAAACTTGGGTAAATAGCTATCTTCCTAGTTCTTACCAACTGTAAACAGAAGAAGTCCTTTGTGATGTTACAGAAAATGCACAAACTTTCTAGAGAGAGTTCTCAAAATAAACAGCGAGCCTAACTCCACATGGGCGTTCGGCTGCAGAAGCAAATAGAAAGCTCCCACCTAAGGTTGCCAGTGGAAGCATGAGAGCTGAGGACCCCAAAAAGTTTCCCCCAGAGACTTTAGGGCGGCAATGCGCATTTTTCTCTGTTTTACAATAGACTTGATATAAGCACTGAATTGAGAATTTGAGAGAGGCAGATATCTGCCATCTCAGAGTATAGATGTGACAGGAGGAAAAGGGATTCAGGTGCCCTTCTGGTCCATAACTTGAACCAGCTGAAGTGATGTGAGGGACAGGGAGGAAAGTCATCTGTTCGTAGAAAATCTTTCTTTGTTCAGGGCTGATTTCTATGTACTTTCCCAACATGATTTTTGAGAGAAAGTTTCCTTAAAGGAAAAATTGTGTGCTATGTCATTTATAAAATGTTGCTTGCTGGTTTTCCTGCCAATCACTGGATCAGACTAGAAAGCAAACTAAAATGATGATGATGATGACAATGGGCCATCAAAATCTAACCCAAAACATAATTCCAGTGCTTCGAAAATATGATTCAAGTTTGTCCTACATACGTGGCTAGAATGAATACAACTCAGAAAACAAAGTAGCTATGAGTATGTCTTTATTATTTCCTTAGTGCAGTGTTCCCAACTTTCTAATGCCGTGACCCCTTAATACAGTTCCTCAAGTTGTGGTGACCCCAACCATAAAATTGTTTTCATTGCTACTTCATAACTGTAAGTTTTCTACTGTTATGAATTGCAATGTAAATTATTGATGTGCAAGATGTATATTCCTTCACTAGCACAAATACCCAATATGCCCAAATTTGAATACTGGTGGGGTTGGGGTGGATTGATTTTGTGATTTGGGAGTTGCAGTTGCTGAGATTTATAGCTCACCTACAATCAAAGAGCATTCTGACCTCCACCAACGATGGAATTGAACCAAACTTGGCACACACAACTCCCATGACCAACAGTAAATACTGGAAGGGTTTGGTGGACATTGACCTTGAGTTTTGAAGTTGTAGTTCACCTACATCCAGAGAGCACTGTAGACTCAAACAATTACCTTGACATTTGGGAGTTGTAGTTGCTGGGATTTATAGTTCACCTACAATCAAAGCGAATTCTGAAACCCACTAATGATGGAATTGAGCCAAATGTCCCACACAGAATGTCCATGCCTTGAAAGGCCTCCCTCCAACCTCACACACTCTCCCTCACCCGCACATGCACACTATGCTGCAATGTGCCAAGCACGACTGCTCTCCCCTCCCCGTTTGGAGTCTCAGAAACAGCCCTCCCCTTGGCTGAGAGTCTGACCAATCGCAGCGGAGGAGAGCTTTTGGTGGGAGGATTTGTCGTCGGTTTCCAAAAAAAGGAAGAGAAGGACAGGCAGAGAGATCTTCAGCCTTCTCTGCCAAAGGAGTTCCTAAGACCATCAGAAATATATGATTTCTGATAGTCTTTGGTGTTCCCTCTGAACCTCCCTCACAACCCCCCCAGGGGTCCCGCCTGCCAAGTTGAGAACCATTGCCTTAGTGCTTTATTGCATGTGGGTTTAAACCAATAGTTAGAGAAACAAAAACATTTTCTTCATGTCTAGAAAAAAACCATGTATGGTTCTATACAACTGAGGTTACCTATATGTACAATACTTGTTCTTGGTTTTGTGATGTAAATATTAAATAGGGTACAGAACACAGACTGTGTTCATACTGTGCAAATGAAAACTGATTGCACTTACACATGGAGGGGAGGATGTTTCCAGTTTATACGAATGCTCCCAACTACAGCATTTCCTGTCACTTTCCCCAGTATAAACCAGGTCAGAAGATCTCCTGACCAGTCTGAATAGCTTGAGGGAAATAAGAGAAGTTATTGGGGGGGGGGAGATAAAGCAAGAAACCTCCACCACATGATCCAGTCCACAAAAGTGGTGGTATACAGGTATATCCAGCATTATTTGGTTCAGACTCCCTGTTTATGACTCAAGCACTTTCATTTCCCAAGTGTACTACCCTTGCTATCAGAGAGAAAAACAGAAAGCAATATGTCAAATTCTTAGGATTTAAAGCTGTCATTGTTCCTTTTGGCTTAGTGATAGAGCTTCACTCATTTTTGACACCCCAGGGATTGGGGTGGGCTCCTGCTGTTAGCCCCAGCTTCTGCCAACCTAGCAGTTTGAAAACATGCACATGTGAGTAGATAAACAGGTACTGCTCCGGTGGGAAGGTAATGGTGCCCCATGCAGTAATGCTGGCCACATGACCTTGGGGGTATCTACGGACAATGGCTGGGAAATGGAGATGAGCACACACACTCCCCCAGAGTCGGACTCAACTATCCTTAATGTCCAGGGGAGACCTTTACCTTTACTTGGGTATTGGCAGGCATCTGCTTTTTGTATTATATCATGTCTCTTTGTACCCATTACAGATAAATATTTAATTAAAATATGAATTCAAACATACATTGCGACTTCAATTTTTTTAAAAGGAGCTATAGCTCAATGGGAGCTAGTGTGGTGTAGTGGTTTGAACCATTAGATGAAGTTTGACGTGGAGATAAGGATGATTTTGGAGAAGCCCCACTTTCTGGGCCTCAGGAGAAGGCAATGGCAACCTCGCTTTGAATAAATCTTGCTGGCAAAATCTAACATGGGTCAACACAGAGGCATAAAACAAGAACAAATAGAACCCATTTGCACACTAAAGGTTCAGTTGCCTTGCATTTCTAAGTAGGACTCGGAAAGAATCTTGACCTTGGAGAACCCTGCTGCCAATCGAGAAGACTGGGCTAAAAGGATCAAAGTTCTCATCCAATATAGGGCAGATCTCTTTGTTCCATTGCAATTCAGAGTGAATCGTGCTTCCTTTTCCTCCGTAGGCAAATAAAAATGCTTGATTGGGAGGATGAATATTACAAATCGTTATCAGCTGTAGATTCCATCTCTGAAGAAGAGAGTGCATTCCCAGCTCTTCCTTCCTCCCGAGGGGTGTCCTTTCAGAGCTGAACTTTTACCATTTGCCTCCTTTGGTGCAATACCGGTAAGAAATCTCAACATATGTTTTGCATTTCTGGTTCCTGTACTTCTGCATACGTTTGTGCCCATCTGTAGGCTAGCCACTGGCTCAGATGTATCCCCCCTGTTAAGCAGGTATGTATACATTAGTTTTCCTTTACACGTGCAGCAGGGTCACATCCAGTTCGCATTGGGATCTGCTATATCACTTTTGCAGAGTGCCCAAAAGAGGTCAAATGAACTAAATCTGCCTAAAACATTTCGAACCTGCAGTCTTATGCTTGTGACTTCTTTTTACAAAATGTCAACTTCACGATAATAATCCAGAGCAATCTTAGTTCTATGAACAACTTTTGCTTGAAAATCAAAATATTTATTTATTTATTTATTAAGTTCGACTTGATATACCGCTGTCTCTGGCGCCCAGAGCGATTTACAAGAATGGCAGAGTAAAAAACATAAAACACATAAAATACATTAAAAACAGTTTAAAAACAGAAATATGACGCAGCATTGCAGAGGATGGGATACAGTATTATAAGAACTCTGAAAAATTGAGTTGATTTACAAAGCTAAGAAAAATCAGCACAATGGGGGGATATCATAACCCTTGAATATGCTGAATGTGTGGTTTTTTGCTTTATCGTGCAAAAGATGTTAGGTTGTTTTTTTTAAAAAAATGAAAGAACAGGTTGCTCCTATTTCCCCAGAGGAATACAAGGGGGAACCACACATCAAAAGCCTCAGTTGTAAAATAGTTAATAGAGTATTACTAAATCACATAACTTAGCATTTTACAATGTCTTTCTGACTAAGGGTGGAAATAATAGGAGTGAGGACCAGTATTGTGGATAATTTGTGGAGGGGAAATCATACAGTGTTTAGTATGCCATTTGTATATAAACACACACATTGAATCACACCAAAGGTCTAAATCAGGTATGGACAAACTTGGTTGGAGCATGCAAGGAATCAGTGAGTATTTGTGTGTCAACTGTAAAATAAGATGCATGGAGCTGATTGGTCAGGCAATGCCCGGGGAGATGGCTGAGCCTGGGACTTTTGGTTACTATTACATTTTTATTCAGGCTTGAGCTATGCAAGTGCAGAGAGAGAGAGAGAGAGAGAGAGAGAGAGAGAGAGAGAGAGAGAAGCAGACAAAGAGACAGAGTGCTCTCGCTTAATGAGCTGCTGAAGGAGTTTATCCACATGGACAAAGAAAGACCATTTTAAATCTCTCACAAGACATTATGTGAGTTGATGCAACTGATCACATTGTACATATGTTGTTCTGAACTATGAAGAGGAAACTACTTGTTCATTGTTCATTTGTGGGGCATATTTTCTGTCTCTGGCAAGGCAGTGTGTAGGCTGATCAAACGTGAACTACATGTGGTTTATTTTACATTACGCCACACATTTCAGCCCACCAGGTGTTTTGGACTTTGACTTCCACGTTCCCTAACAGCTGGTAAACTGGCTGGAATTTCTGGGAGTTGAAGTCCAAAACACCTGGAGGGCTAAAGTTTGCCCATGCCTGGTCTAAGTAGTCTGGCACCCTATTTCCCTCCTTGGAGAACCCACCAGAAGAGCACTTGGGCCATCTCAAGCAGTTCTTTCCCAGTGGTTTGTCTTCAGAGCCTTACTGCCTCTAATTCTACATGTGATCATTAACCATTATGACTCATAACCACTAACATTAATTTGTCCAAACCTCTTTTTAAAAACCACCCCAATTGGTGGCCATTTTGTGATAGGAAATGTCATGGTTTAACTGTGTGTTTTCTGGGATTATGTACTTCCTAAATCTCTCTGCCCATTGCTTTGCATGCAAAATCGTTGTGGTCTTCACATGCAAAATCTTTGTGAAAAAGTATGTTGTCCTCATATAAATCCTTGATTCCCAACCTTTGATCTCCAATTGTTGCTGGACTGTAATCCCCAGCACAACCTGGCTATTGCCTTTGCTGGGTGGAGATGAAGAGAGTTGGAAACCATGGTGAAGAATATATAAAAATCATAATAGACACAAAAAATCTATAGAAAAGTTACCCGTTCCTTCTCAGCATTCAGATTGAGATTTAGACTGTGATTTTCAGAACGTCACAGTTAGTGTGGCCATTGGTGAAGAGATTATGGGAGCTGTACTTTTTTTTAAAAGGGGCTGCGGCTCAGTGGGTTAAACTACTAAGCTGCAGAACTTGCTGACTGGAAAATCGACGGTTCAAATCTGCAGGGTGAGGTGAGGTCCTGCTGTTAGCCCCCGCTTCTGCCAACCTAGAAGTTCAAAAACATACAAATGTGATCAGTAGGTCCTGCTTTGGCGGGAAGGTAACAATACTCCATGCAGTCATGCCGGCCACATGATCTAGGAGGCGTCTATGGACAATACTGGCTCTTCAGCTTAGAAATGGAGAGAAGCACCAACCCCCAGAGTTGGACATGACTAGACTTAATGTCAAGGGGAAACCTTTACCTTTACTTTTTAGTAAAGGATTTTTCAAGTTCTGCCAGCAAGATATTGTTATTGGGAAAATCCATGCCTTCCTACCTTTTAGCTTCTGTTGGAGCCCACATGTGGGCTCCAACAACTCCCAAAAATCCTTCAACTCCCAAAAATGCTAACAGCTGGTAAACTGGCTGGGATTTCTGGGAGTTGTCGGCCAAAACACCTGGGGTCCCACAGGTTGAGAACAACTGGCGTAGAGGGATATCAGTGCAAGCTGAACCCATTCCTTTTCTTTGTGCTTTTTAGTTAGCCCAATAAAGGTGTCAGTGTTTTGCACATTTTGGATTTTGTTATACCCTAAAAGGTTGGTTCTAACAATGTTTATCAAGAAATGAGTCTCATTCAGTTCTCAGTTACAATACTTAGGGATGCCGCCTTAAGATCCTTTCATGTAAATCGTTTGATGATTTGATGACTCATCACTGAGCATGTGAACTGACTCTCCCAAAAGCCTTCTGTTTGAAGGATTGTAAAGTGAGATCAACATTCTTTCAGGGCTGGGGGTTGTCTGAACTTTATTGGTTTATTCACACATCGGCCAATTCTTTGGTGGTTCACTTGTCAAGCAATAGACATGCAAGTATGACATTGGCCTTAGAGAAACAGTTCACTGCTGTGCCTGCTCTAATGAAGGAATACAGCGCCATTTAAGAGAAAGAAAAACATTGTTCATAATGCAGAACAGAGAGTTAACTGTGCTGTAAATTTAATCCGTTTCATTAAGGAATAGGCAGATTCCTGGAAATGGAGGAAAGCATTTGGTAGAAAATGTTGCGATCTCTGTGGTTCTATTATTTTGATCTAAGTCCACACATTTCTATGTCTTTCACTGAATGATATGTGAGAAAACCAGGAATTGTGGCATTTCATATGACCTGTTATGGTTAGAGACCAAAGCTTACTAGCGTGCATGACCCATAAAGTCAAGTGAAAGTGTACACCAGAGCAAACAAAGGTCAGCTGGAGGACCGCATGTGTTCCCACAATCTTCCTACCATATTCTAGACCCTCACATTCAGCCACCTAATTTGCAAATTACATATTATTAATTTGCATTCTAATTTGCATTCTAGTTAATATGCAGTTTTCTCTCCAAAGAGTCTAACTTTGACTCAGGAAATTGGACAATGGAAATGAGAAATGACACCTGCCTTTATCACTCTGTTATAACCCTCTTGTAAATGTCAATCATAGACGTCAGACTTCACTTGCTAAGACATGGGTAAGTTTGTTTCTCACAAAACAATTGGACAGAATGGTGAGTTTTAAAAAATAGTCATGCTTAGTAAAGATAAAAGTTTCCCCTTGACATTAAATCTAGTCGTGTCTGACTCGGAGTGATGGTGTTCATCTCCATTTCTACACCGGAGCCAGCATTGTCCATAGACGCCTCCAGATCATGTGGCCGGCATGACTGCATGGAGCACCATTACCTTTCCACCAGAGCAGTACCTATTGATCTACTCACATTTGCATGTTTTTGAACTGCTAGGTTGGCAGAAGCTGGGGCTAACAGCAGGAGCTCACCTGGCTGCCTAGATTCAAACCGCTAACCTTTCAGTCAGCAAGTTCAGCAGCTCAGCAGTTTAAACTGCTGTACCACCAGATGCTTAATTCCCCCCAAAAGTAACTTACAGATACAGTTATGATATTAGATACAGTTCAGAGCTTCTGTAGCATTATCCATAGACCTTGGAACAAGAGAAGGTATCATAAAGCTCCATCAATCAGAATGAAATTATCTGTCCTCTCTCACCTTCCAAATGCCAACATTCAGCCTCAGCGGTCTTCTCTTAGCAGAGTATTTCCTTGCCAAGGATGAGCAGGAAAGGTGGCAAGGAGAAGCGCCCACTTCTGTTCTTACAGGAGCTCTCCATCCAACTCTACCAAGATACCTGACTCCAGCTGATAGACAGGGTGGCCCTATCAAGTAGAAGAGAATGCAACCCGGAAAGAGTACAGATTTTCAACTGGAGATCTTCCTTTGGCCCACATGCTGGAGCTTCCCCATAAACTCACTGAGCAGCACAATCAGTGTCTGCCTCACACTTTACTAGACATACATCTAGTCATATAGGAAGAACATACTAAGAAACAGGAGTCAGAACGATATAGACAAACTTTATAACTAGACAAAGGGTAGCAATTGTGTGGCGTTCCAGATGTTGGTGTCTTACTCTCAGCATTCCTTACCATTGGAAATGCTGACTTATAGAGCTGAAGGGAGTTGCAGTCAACAATATCTGAGGCAGTTGCACGTTGACCGGAAGAAAGATATCTGCTCAGAGTGGAGCATTGGTCAACAGGTTCTATTGTGGGAGCACTTTTTTAATACAGGAAGGCATCGACCTTAACTATGCATGGTATTTGCAATTAGTTTTCCTTAGTGAGTGCAAGGAAAACACCAAACGAATGTCCTCAGAGCAGCTGAATGTAAAGCACCATTTCAGTTACAGTCAAGTTAATCCCCAAGCCCTGGTACAGGAAGCTCACCCTTATTAAATTAACATGCAGTGTTGTTTTTTTATTGATCTGATTCTCAGGCTTAATGATTAGCACACACTGATGTTTTAATAATAACCTTGTACTCGATCCCTCTCGTTTTACTTGGTTGTAGTATCCAAAGGTGTGGCGAAAGCCAACCTGCCATAACCTGGCGAAAGCCAACCTAAAGCCATTCTCCGACTTGAAAACTTGGCTCTTCTGCCAGGCGTTTGGGGATTGACTAGATAACCTGGAGAATGGTTCTTTGTACCTGTGTTTTTAATTGATGTAAATGTAAGGGTTCTGTTATTATTATTATTATTATTATTATTATTATAAACATTCTGCAGAAGCCTTTAAGAGACTGGAAGGAAAAGTAAGGGTTCTGTTGTGCTGCGTGTTAAGGGGCTTCCCAGAATCCCACCCTACCAGATAAAAGGAAGGCTGGAGTGTGAACATCAAAGAATTGTTAATGACAAGAGATACCACGAAGGGTTAGCATCCCTTTTGTTTCAGGCCCCTCACACCTGCAGTGCACCAAAGACCCAGCCTTTGTTGGTCTATCTGAATTACTTCTATTAACATTTACAGAGAAAGTCCTTGGCAAAACCCCCTGATATTGCTTCTGGCCTTCTCTGCCTCCCTTTTGAAAGAGAAGTCAGGTATTAGTTCTCTGTGGGTTTCCTTTATGATACAGTATTTGCAGCAAAGGGGAACTCCAAAAGCAGGATTCTGTTGATTGCAAATGAGCCGGGCTGAAAGGGAGAGGAGAGCTTTTGTTCTTGGAGAGAGGAGGGGAAAGGAGTGATATCGGCAAATCCACAAGAAAGTGCACATAAGAGGCTCACACATTAGCAAGAGCAAAACCAGAGCGTGAAATTTAGATTAGGCCACCACAGGCTGTCAGAGGAAGCAGTGGGAGGGAGGAGGTTGAGGCAGGAGAAGTATTGGGAAAACTTGGCATGGCTGAAGGTGTAACCTGTTTCCTTTGGCCCTTGAAAAACAGTTTAACAGATGGTGGAACCAGCTGTCTTTTTCAGCCTTTTAATAAACTCTTCGGTGGTAGCAGTTTGGGAAGGAAGTGGCTGAAGGTTTTTCGGCTGGAAAGGGAGAGAGAAAGAAAGACTGAGACTGAAACCAAGAAATCTGCCCCAGTTGCATTTGCCAAGTAGCAGGATTGGAGACCTTGTATTTACCCAAATTGCAAAAAGGGAAGAAATCTAATTGAGATTATTTTGGCCAGATGATCTGGATTTTATCTCTTTGAGTGCCTATTTTTCCTATGACAAATAAATACCAAGCATGCCGGCATATGGAAACACTTAATACATTGTTATCTTTCTGTGTCATTTCAGTCCCAGCCTTTGCAAAGGAGGCGCCTAACTGGAAATCTTAAATGAGCTGTAGAATGAGAAATTGACTTAGGTTTCAAAGGTATGAGACTATAACAAAATAGTAGTCAAACTAACCTATTTTTATCCCACAGAGAGCCATGCTTTAAGGCAGGGGTGCTCACACTTTTTCAGCATGCGAGCTACTTATAAAACAACCAAGTCAAAATGATCTACCTACCCACTACAAAAAAGTGAAGCATATAATACAATATCTGCTTTGAACTGGGTTTTCTGAGTCCACAGTACCATATAATCTGATTCAAAGGAGATAACATGGGATTTTATTCAACTGTGTGGAAAGGACCTCAGATAACCCAGGGCCGGCAGCACTTGGGCGGCGGCGGGAGCCTGCGGGGCAGGACTGAGCCTTCCTCCCGCCCTGCCTGCGGTCTACCAGGACGCCCTACGTGATCTACCAGTAGATTGCGATCTACCTAATGAGCACCCCTGCTTTAAGGTTTGGGAAACCAACCATGATAAAGAGATCAATCAATGAACTTGTAAAACGTGGTGGTATAAAGCGTCACTGGTGCAACATTTCTGAGCATGACTACAAAGGTTTTCATGGCCGGAATCACTAGGTTGTTGTACGCTTTTCGGGCTGTATGGCCATGTTCTAGAAGCATTCTCTCCTGATGTTTCGCCTAAATCTATGGCAGGCATCCTCAGAGGTTGAGAGGTCCTCACAACCTCTGAGGATGCCTGCCATAGATGCAGGTGAAACGTCAGGAGAGTTTGCTTGTAGAAGATGGTCATACAGCCCGAAAAGCGTACAACCCATGACTACATTACTGAGAGTTTTGATACCAGCTTTTGTAATCTGTTTTCTTCGCATCTGATACTATGAGAGTTTTTTAAAAAATAAATATCATAGGGGTTTGTTTTTGCTTTTTTTCAATAAAGTCTCCTGTTTTGTTTTTAAAAATTAATATTCTTAATGCAGTAATTAAGTGGCAAGGCCCAATTATGTGAGGGATGTTTCATTTAAAAACCATGTCTGGTGTCTTTGAAGGGAATTGTTCTTTTGGCGCATTTACATGCTCCCCAGCTGAGCGGCCACCCCGTTCATTTCATTTGTTGAGAGATTCAGCACGGAACAGCTACACAGAAACAAACCTTGCAAGCATCTTTTCCACATCATTGAGGTCATCGTGTGAGCCAGCATGGTCTAGTGGTTTCAGCATTGATTGGATTATGACTCTAGCGACAAGGGTTCAAATTTCTGCTTAGTCATGGAAACACACTGGGTAACCTTGGGGAAGTCATAGCGTCTCAGCCTCAGTAAACATGATCACAAAGTTATATTCTAGAAAAGGCATATAGTCGTTTCTTTCTACCAATAATCTGTATCAAAAGACTTCCAAAACAATGATTTTCCTAAAGGACTGCGTTGTGGGTCACAATGTGACATTACAGTTTTAGGACTGACACATGAATTCACTTACCTAGTAATAGATCAATTGGATTCCTGGGGAAGTTGGCATCTTGTGTTTTGCTGCAGGCAGTAAAATGCTCAACACTATGAGTAAGCGAAGAATTGGGGTGAATAGCACAACATGAAGCCCAGAGCCTACGAGTGTAGCAATACAGCATCTCTTCCTTGTGAAGATCCCTTTGCAT
This sequence comes from Anolis apletophallus, assembly GCA_030556195.1. NCBI lineage: Eukaryota > Metazoa > Chordata > Lepidosauria > Squamata > Anolidae > Anolis > Anolis apletophallus. Next base: position 155,936,991 of record JARBWK010000002.1, read on the forward strand.
GTTGGATGTATGAAGGGGCATTTATTTCACTGTAAACCTCCAATGTAATAGAGGGGGGGGGGTTATACAGGAGTTATATTCCTCCTTTCTCACCCCAAAGGGCAGATCTCAGAACATACAAATGCATCAAACATTCAGTGCCATTTATACACTGACAATGCAGACAATTATACATAGATAGATAGAGGCATATAGGCTTTTCCCATCTTCACATCTTGGAGGCTTGTGCTTGGTTCCAGCCATGGTGGGGGGGGGGTGCTGTTTCTCCATCTCTCTGCTGAAGAGCTTTGTTTGTAAACTTCCTCCTTTTTGATCATATTGCCGTCATTTTCCTGGCATTTCCTTATGGGTGCTGTAATACCTCCCTGCTTTTAAGTGTTCCCATTTATCTACTCACAATTTGCTTTCCAATTGCTAGGTAGGCAGAAGCTAGGCTAAAGGTCAGAAGCTCACCCTGGCCCAGGCTTTGAACTGTCAACCTTTCGATTGACGAGATTTACTTCAGCTGGTGTTTTAATCTGCTGTGCTAAAGCCGGGTGCTAATTTTTAAGTCACTTAAAATGTGCTCCATCTCTCTAAACTGTTCTGGCACAGCCTACCTGTCCGAACATATTGCCCCCTATGAACCATCACAGAGATTAAGATCATCTGGGGAGGCCCTTCTTCGCAAGCACGGTTGGTGGGGACGAGAGACAGGGCCTTGTCAGTCGTGGCCCCTCAGTTGTGGAACTCCTTCCCTAGTGATATCAGGACAGCCCCCTCCCTCTTAGTGTTTAGAAAGAGAGTCAAAACTTGGCTCTGGGAGCAGACGTTTGAAAAATAGAGTGGTGCAAGTATGTTAGTATGGAATATGTGCAATTTGACTATGACTCTGGATGATGTGATTCATTGATATGTATTTTAATATACTTATGTTTTAATGTTTAACTTACGTTTTAACTGATGTGGTATGTTTTAAGGCATCATGGAGGTGTGATTGTAAGCCGCCTTGAGTCCCCCTTGCAGTAGAGAAAGGCGGGATATAAACAAGGTAAATAAATAAAATAATAATCGGAGCCTTGAGAATGTGAAAGAAAGAGTTCACATCAAGCAAGGCATCATCCTTCCCCTCTTCTTGAAAATGAGCTGCTCAGTTCAGACTTTGACCCCTCTAGATGTTGTGGGTTGTTTTGAAAGATTATTGAAGGCAACAGGTTGCAGAATGGAGAAAAGGACCAGCCAGCAAGACTTCACCATTAGAAAAGATTTTGGAGTTTATGCAGGCTTAGCATTGCAAGACGCAGTCACACCTTCCCTCACAGAACACCATCCAACTTCTCCTTAAATATCTCTGGTGAATCCACTGTCACCTGAGTCCAGTTGTTACACTTGCTACCACAGCCACTGGGTCGCCTTCACTGGATGTAGTAAGTGTAAGACCAACAGATAGTGGGGCTGATTTGGCCTTGCAACCTCTGGCTGCTGAAATCTAGCCTCGAGATTTGGATGTTGGAATCTTATAAAGATGACTCGCTCTCCAAATAATATTTTCAAGCCCGTGGTTTACAGATTGCTTGACACTTCTAAATGCATCACAGTCTTCTTGAGTTTGTTTTGTTATGGATATTTTCTATGTAGCTGCTGTACACTGTGTTGGCACATGCTGCTGTCTCACATATTTATCATTCTGCGTGTTTCTCAGTAAATAACTCTCATTTCTAGCCTTGGCACTGGTGGTGAGGGATAAGAGAAGTATTCTCCACTGGCACTTCTTATACTTTGTGGTAAAACACAACCCTCAGCTGGAATGAGTTACCTTCCTGTGGGATTTAACAGATTTCACAGAATGGTTTGCATTTTATAACAAATTACATTGAAAAATGAGGCATGTTTGGATCAGTCTAAAATATATTTCTATTTTTACAGCTAGTTTTTTCTTAAGATGGAAGTATCATGGAGTGTGCCACTGAGAAGAAAGCTGGTACAGTAATCAGAATATTGATATCTCACTTTGCGGCTTTTTACAGGCATTGGGGTTTGGAAGCAGAACTTGTGGGGGGGGGGTGCCTTTTTGGACTACAAATCCCAGAATACCCACTCAGTATGCAAACTGGGGGCATGCAGACTGTGACCTGAAGTCCACATGCAGCCCTTGGGACCTCTAAGTGCATCCTATAAGACAGAGTTTCCCAACCTTTTTTGAGCCGCGGCACACTTTTAACATTAAAAACATTTGGGGGCAAACCACCAACCAAAATGACACAAAATGACACCCTAACACAGTAAAGAATGCTTGGGGGACGGTGGCCTGCTGGGAGCAGTTGCTGGGAGTGCCGAAGCAGGGGAAGGGGGAGGAGCCAGGCCGCACCATGCCCCACCCCTCCCCCCGGCTTCAGCTCTTCCATAGCTTCTCCAGCCAAGCCAGCGGTGGCAGAGCCAGCACAATGCTGGCTTGGCACTGTCCCCTCAAGGCTGGAGAAGCTGTGGGAGAGCTGAAGCCAGGGGGAGGGGGCAGAGCCAGGCCCCACCATACCCCGCCCCCTCCCCCAGCTTCAGCTTTCCCTCAGCTTCTCCAGCCTTGAGTGGGCAGTGCAAACAAGGGATGGGAGTCATGGTGGAGAGCGGCGCTGGGGAGGGGGCCATGACTCCCGTCCCTCGTTTGCACTGCCCACTCAAGGCTGGAGAAGCTGAGGGAAAGCTGAAGCCGGGGGAGGGGGTGGGGCATGGCGTGGCCGTTTCCCCAGCCAGCCTCCAATCCGCCATGACTTCCACCATGACTCTTGCCCCTTGCTCGCTGAGCCATGTGGAGGAGGAGCATGAGCGGTGGACGGGCTTCAGTGGGCGGGGCTCCTCCACGCGGCTTCAGCGAGCGAGGGGCAAGAGTCATGGCGGAGGTCATGGCGGATTGGAGGCTGGCTGGGGAAACGGCTGAAGGAGGCAGCGCCCCGGCCCTTTCTTCTTTTTCTTCGCCGCCGCCTGGCCCTTCCTCCTCCCCCAAACAGCAGGAGTTTGGCAGGAGAAGGGGGGAAGGAAGGGGGACAGAGAGCTTTTCTCACGGCACAGCAGGAGGTCTGTCACGGCACACTACTGTGCCGCGTCACAGCGGTTGGAAAACACTGCTATAAGATCCTCCCCAGAACCCCTCAGAGCTCCCAGATCCCACTAAAAAGGCAACAGTTTGGTTCTTTTCCCCCTGCAGTCTCTCTAATCTCCCCCAACCAAATTTTTAAAAAACTAAAAATGGCCAAAATGGTGGCTGGAAGTGACATTACATCACTTTGAACATGCCGAAATGTGGGTGCGATAAGGAAAATGGTCCTTGCTTTGTTTGCATATAAACATTTGCAATATGCACTTAGGGATCACATCTTCCTTCCACCATAATGAATAGGCAACTCAGGATGAATAAAGCATTGTATGTGTATCAATGTATGTTTAAAGCTCTTTATCCGAGAATATAGAAGGAATTTTTTTGTATATTTTAACGTATGCTAAAACAGGGCTATGTAGAACTGTTTCTGCCTCCTATTTAATAACAGCAGTAATTAAGACGAGAGAAATACCTCACTTATACAGTTGAAATGAATAAAGCTCGAGTGGGAAGATTGCAGTCCATTCAATCCAAAACAATTTCCTAAACTCAACATTCTTTTTCGTGTGTATCAGACTTCGTTGGCAAATCTCAGGATTCTAGAGAAAAAACAAGGTAGATCTCAGAAAGCCTAAAAAAGATTCTTGTGTTGATTCTTGATGGGCGGAGAGTCTCACATGTAAACAAGCCTAAAGGAGAGATCACAACTTTGCTAAAAGATTTCAAGCTACTATATTACATTTATATTTTGGACTACACATGTTATCTTTCCTACTTAGATAATCTGTACACTGGCACCAGTGAGAAATGTATGCACAGGTATTATACCTCAATCCCATGTGTTAGAAGCCCATACCATGGCCATCACTTGCCACTGAATAACATCCAGCAACTTACTTAGGCGATCCCTTGTAGCTCAAGGATGGCTGTCTTCCAGATGTGGTGTCTTGGCAGTGGGTCTGTAGCCCTATTCTTGATCCGCATCTTCTCCCACAGTGTCATCCAGCAAATCACACGCAAGAACAATAAGCATAGATCTTACATTTCCAAGCAGGCATGTAGCCAGGGGGGGGCTAAGGGGGCTTCAGCCCCCCCCCCCAAATTCTCAGGGTGGTCCGCGAAAAGACCTTACTGGTACATTATTTAAACTGTTATGTTTATTCATATCATGATCTGATCACCATGCTCATTATATCCCACATTAATGGGGTTATTGGGATAACAATACAAAAGGTTTGCTAGGGTAGACCCTCTTCCACCCAGTCTCAGCCCCCCGAACCAAAATCCTGGCTACGGCCCTGTTTCCAAGCCATTCAGAGCTCGGCTTGTCTACATGTGAGGCACTCCATCCATCATGATATATGTACAGCTCAACTGTATTAAGAGGTCATGTAGCATTTTGGATTGCTAATGGATAGAGATTCACATACACATTCCTACCACGTGCACATAGAAAATGACATAACAAAGTGGTGGCCGATGGCTCCCCTCTGAGTGGAGAAGCCAATTGTCTCAAGAGTTGTAGCCTGGATATTAGAAGACCTATCCATAAAACTGACCATATTTTGGGAATAGGATTCAGAACCATGGGTAGCTTCTTTAAAGTTCAGTTTGAAACCTGGAGTAGATTTAACACTCCATTTAAGCCACTAGCTAACACTACCAAAATAATATGTCAAATCTCCATCTTGAATTTCATAGGGAGCATTTCTCAAGTATGCAATCTAAAGTGGGTTGGTAAAGAACCTCTCTCTGGGGATTGTATAATGTTAACTGAACTCTTAGACTTTGGCTAAGCTATACTATCTTACATACATGACCTTGTTGAATGACCTTAGCTGGTAATTACCTTGACCTCAGCTCCATAAACATTTGATGTGCCATAGACTAGAGAAGGAAAACATTGATCTTAGACATTGTGGGCGCCTCCAGGGCCGGACTAAGGTAATTCAAAATGGTAAGCGAACATTATTTTGGCGCCCCCTTGCTCTCCGGCCTCGTGGAGGGTGCGCATGCGCGGAAACTGAGGAGGGTTTGGCGGCCGGCGTCAGAAGCTCCCCCTCCAGCTGCCAAACCCTCCTCCTCAGTTTCCAGCCTTGTGGAGGGTGCGCATGCACAGAACCAGCTGGCTCCATGCATGCGTGCAACTCCAGCTGGACGGAAAAGAGAATCGCGCCCTACACAAGGCTGAAAAGAAGGAACCTTTTGCAGCCGGAGGTGGGAGGCTCCGCCCTGGCTGCAAAAGGTTGATCCTTTTCAGCCTTGTGTAGGGCACGATTCTCGTTTCCGTCCAGCTGGAGTCATGCATACCAATGGTGCATGCTCGGAAGTTTGGAAGTTTCATGCATGTGCCATTGGTGTGTGCAACTCCAGCTGGACGGAGACGAGAATCGCGCCCTATACAAGGATGAAAAGGAGAAACCTTTTGCAGCTGGAGGCAGGAGTCTCCGCCCAGGCTGTGAAAGGTTCCTCCTTTTCGGCCTTGTGTTGGGGGCAATTCTCGTCTCCGGCCAGCTGGAGTTACCCAGCTGCAAAGGCGCATGCGCAGAACCTGGCGGTCGGATGGGCCCCTGACCACGTGGTGCCCTAAGTGGCCACTTACTTTGCTTACCATTAAATCCGCCCCTGGGCGTCTCCTTCATCTCCCGTGATAATCCCTTACCTTTGTTGGATAGGTTGTTTGGTATTTGAAGTTCAAAATACCTGATGCCAAATAGTTCTCTGTTATATGTAGATACAGGGGACTGTTGGGCATCCAGATGATAATAAATAATGGGAAATTGGGATGCAGAAAACAACTGAAATAGTCAATATATTTTCTTTAAGGGTCCCTCAACAGTTCTCAAATTTCACATATCCTTCTCTTTGGCTTCTCTGAAATAATTCTATGGAAAGAGAACAAATGATTGCTAATAAACTACAGTTCTCATTTTAGCGGATGATTTGTGCTGATTTTATTACTTGTGTATTTGCTACTCTACTAAAAATGTGTTTCTGTTATACCATGTTTATATACTATTTTATTGTACTCTTAAAATGTATTGTATTGTGATCTGCCATGAATGTTTTAGTAAACCCAAGGGTGATATAGAAAAGTGTTAAATCACATGAAGAACAAATACAACATAGTGTTTCTGAAAATATGATGATCAGACATGAGCCTCTAGTAATGTTATGTAGATGCAGTTCCCAAAGGCCCTTCCAATTAGCTTTATTTAAATTTATTAGTTAGTTCTTATGATTTAGCCATAAAGCTCACTGAGGGTACATCTACATAGTAGAATGAATGCCGATTGACACCACTTTAACAGTCATGGCTCAATGCTATGGAATCATGTCGTTTTCTAGTTGCAGTTTTATAAGATCTCTGTTGAAGAGTGCTGGTGCCTCCCTAAGCTACAACTTCCATGATTCCACAGCACTGAACTAAAATTAATTAATGAATTAATGCAGCTAAAGGGGTATCAAACTGCATTAATTCCACTGTGTAGATACACCTTTAATCTTTTGGCTAAATCCAGTTGTTAAATTAAACTAGAGCCAACCCATGGAATGAACAGGATTTGTTAAGTCAACCGTTATGTCATTCCACTTGATTCACCAAATCTAATGTACTAGTAGGGACTAGTCAGATTTTAATCTTTAGTCTGAAATCCTATGCGTGCTTGTCAGGGAATAAGACCTCCCTGGATACAGTCATCCCCACATATCCACAGATTCAACTGTCCACAGCTTGAAAATATTTTTTAAAGAAGATAATTTCAAAAAGTAAAGATTGATTTTGCTATTTTACATAAGAGACTCCATTTTATTACATATATAATGGGACTTGTGCATCTACTGATTTTGGTGCCCACTGGGAGTACTAAACTGCAGTGGATACTAAGGGCCCAATGTACAGTAGAGTTTATTCAGTGTTGTCTCATGAGCTTCCCGTATCAGTTGTGCATTGAATCCGCATTGGGTTTTACTCATTTTAAAGGAGCTATCCAAGGTCTTTAAAAGTTCTAGCCAAGATCCAAAGCACATTCACTGGTTTGGGGGTCACCCCTGAGCTGACTTTTTAGTTAAGTAAGTATGCATTGGGTTACTTTATGCTTTAAAGTAGTTCGATGCTCTTGTGCTTTCAGAAGTCAAAAATTAGGCCAATCCTTTCGTTACCAAGAATTAATGATCTCTACAATTTTGTTTCAAAATGTACCAGAGGCAAATTCCTGCTAAAATGTTCCATTTGTTTTGCGAAGGAGTGTTGCAAATGTTTGATGTGATAATGAGAATGCTGACTTTAAAGATAGCCACATTCAGGCAGATCGATGTTGCTTTGCTCCCTTTAACTAACGTCAGCTACTGTATTTCAAAACAAAATATCAGAAATACTAGCTGAAAATCCACTATAATTTTAACCAAGCTCCAACACTGGCTCTTTCCCTGTATTAAATACATGAGAATGGCAGAATAAAGAAATGGCTATGGGGAAGTCATTCCTATCACACACACACACACACATACTGTGATTTTATAAGAACACCTGATAAATCAATGTAACAATTTTATTTTTGCATTTTCATACTTATAACAACATATCATTATTTTTAGTAGTCATTTTGTTTGAAGTTCATAATAACTCTGATTAAATTAGAACTATTTAGCTAACAGTGTTGTCAGCACAATTTGATAGCGTATAAAACCATCTAATTCTTCTTTTAGATTAAATTTCAGATTGTTTTTAGTTTTGAAACCTGTGCAATGTATGCCTAGATCCTATAGCAGGAAGAGAGCCATTGTTTCAATTGTTTTGTCCTACATGTGAATTCAGCATTCAACAGTTTATTCTGGTTGAGATTAACAAAAAAGATTGAGTCCTTAACATGCAGTCCTGTACTTATTAACTTGGGAGTAAACACTATTGAACCCAATGAGACTCTCTAAGTAAGACATATAGATTATTATTGCCATGATTTTTAATGAACTCTTCAACCAAAAAGAGTGTCTTATAAAAAAGCAATAATGCCTCCAATTTACAATCTATGCCTGAAGAATCTCCCATCAGTTCACTTTCCCATCTGTGTATGTTCTACTTTGGGGTTACAATCTGTGTGCTATTAATTTATTTGAGCTATTCAGAAAACAGTGACCCTCCTGCCCAAATCGGATTAAAATGTGTTCATGTATGTTTAACCCTTGGTGGTGCAGTGGATTAAACTGCTGAGCTGCTGAACTTGATGACTGAAAAGTTGGCGGTTTGAATCTAGGGAGCGAGGTGTACTCCCACTGTTAGCCCCAGCTTCTGCCAACCTAGCAGTTCGAAAACATGTAAATGTGGGTAGATCAATAGGTACCGCTCTGGCAGGAAGGTAACAGTGCTTCATGAAGTCATGCTGGCCACATGACCTTGGAGGTGTTTACAGACAATGCTGGCTCTTCGGCTTAGAAATGGAGATAAGTATCCACCCCCAGAGTCGGACACAACTGGACTTAATTTCAGGGGAAATCTTTACCTTTAGATTAGATCTGAGAACACAGGGTGTGAAAGTTGGCGAACTAGATGTTCTCAGAGACCCAGGCCCAGAGACCCAAGTGCATAGACATGATGTCACATGTGGCCTGGAGGGCTTAAATTAAGTGGGTTGTTTTCAGGCCTTTTAGAGGCGACAACGTTGCTAAAGGAGATCATTCTTCTGTTTCTGCTCTCAAGTTTTTGGTTCAAGTGTTATCAAGTTTCTTGTTCCTGTATATGCCTGTGTTTCCTTGAAGTGTTACCTTGGGAAAGTTCCTGTTTTTATGTTCATGGATATACCTGTGGATTAATTATGTGGTTTTTGGATTCCTTGGCTTTGTGTTCCTTGACATTTTTTGATTACTGCTATTGTGTATATTCTATTCTGCTAACCCTTTTGGATTTGCCCTTCCACCTTTTTTATTATACTTTAATAAACATTCTTACATTGAATTCCTGGACTCTGGTGTAGTGCTGAGTGAAAGGGTGTTCCAGTGCTAGAGTGCAACAACGGGTTTTCTTGGGCAGTGAATACTCAGAGGTGGTTTTGTCAGTTCCTTCCTCTGAAATATTTATGCATGACTAACTTCAAAACTCTACATATTTATAACATTTGCATGAGTTAAGCCCTCTGTGTTGTAAACAAACCTTTGCCCCACTCATCTTTTACAACAGCCTGAGTTGTGACACTGTTTCAGTCCTCTTGCATTTTTCAGAGATGGAGTAAGTTATCCAAAGAAACCACCTAGAATGTTTACCTCTTACAGATCTCATTCAAGCCCAAAGCCATTAAACTACCCAAACTTTCTGAAAAAGAAGATTCCTGAAAATAAAAGCTGCTTTGTAATCCATACAGAGTAATCCATACAGAGCTAGTACAGGTAGATAGATTGGTGACCTGACTTTGTCCAACGCGTGTCAGTTAGTGGCTCCTATGTCCGTGAAATGAAGGGTCCACTCTGGATTCTACTCTGAACTGTAAAGAAGTTATCAAAGTTATTTAATCCTATGGAGAACATAGTTTTCATGCCTTCGGTAGCTCCTTTAAACTTCAGAATAAAATCATGAATGGATTTGAAGTCCCACTGAGATGGAAGCCACCTGCTACAACCAGGCTCAAAGCAATATCAAGGATTATTCTGAGATGGTATGCCACTTCCTTCATCTGAAATAGTGTCTTGTCTACCTTGTTCTGTTGTTCTTGTTACGTGCCATTGAGTTTAATTTGACTTGCGCAAATTAAACTACTATTACGTGTAATAGTTTCCTGGTCATCAACAGCCCTGCTCTGTTTTTGTAAACCATGCTGGTTCTTCATCAGTACAACAAGCTCCAAAATTGAGATTTAAAAAATCACAGCAAGCACATTTTATAGGGCTAAATTACACATACCCATGTCTGGAAATGTGTACTTCACCATAATTGTTTCTTTTTTTCAGCTTCGGCCCCATTCAGTAGTGTTGTTAAAAATGGGACTTCAGGGCAGATGTCCATGTTCTGTCACTCAGAGAATGATCAAATGCAGCTTAGCAAACAGGTGTATTGTATGTCTCTTTAAGTTGCCTATTTACTTATGGAGATATCAAGGATTTTTCTGAGATTTTATTGATTCAATTTGGTTTTCAGGTTAAAACACATAAAAGCATATAAAATACAATAAAACAGATTATTCTGAGATGGTTCGCCAGTTCCTTCATCTGAAATAATGTCATTGGCAACTGATATTCATAGGCGGTTTCCCATGCAAGGTCAGCCAGGATGTGATGTATTTGGGATATTAAGGAAAAATAGTACCTTCTTCCATCATCAATCCAGACTATGCTTAGGTTTTGCCATGACTGTTGAGAATGATTGTGCAAAGCAGTTTGAATTCCCAGCCAAGTCTTTGATTGTGTATAAATTCATACAATTGTGTGCATGCACAATACAAAATCCTGCTATCCCTTCCCAAGAGGGAAAATTCACCACCTTGTTGCTCTTTGTCTCCCCACCTTTTTAGGTTGCCTTCATCCCAGCTGTAGGGTACAGAAGGAGAACAGAGTGGAGGATAAGGAAGGGACCATTGCCAAGACACCTGATTCAGCTTGTGCTGCCTCCATCACATTCACAGCCCTGACTGCTGCTGTGGTTTTGCCTTGCCCCCTGCCCTTCATCCTGCTACAGTTGGGACCATTAGACTCTGGGCTTCTGAAGAACCTTCCTTGCCTCTCTGTGGCCAAATTTGGAGGAGGGATGAAGACCCTCTTCCACTGTTGCTGTTTACCCAGGAGCACCCACAGCCAGTGTACAGAGAACTGAGATTCATCCCAAGCCACTCCCATGTTTTCACTGCCTGAGGTGTATTTTGGCTAAAAGACACTCAATGCCTCCCTTTTTAATGGAACTAATTTTGTAAACGTCTGGGTCTTTGTTGTGTCTTTTCTCCCAATTTTCTGCAATGCTTGAAGTGATATCTGGCCTTTGTGTACCTCTGTAACACCTAAGAACCTGAAAGAAACTTGTGAAATAAAGATAGTACTGTGATATATTATGTCCTCTTTTTCCCTCCCCTTTTTAACCGCCATTCTCTTGACCACTCCCTGCATTAAGTAAATTAAAATAACTAAGTCTGAAATTTGCTAAGAAAAAAGAGGCAATTCAATTACATTTAGGATTTAATCAAAGTGATTGACTTCAGTGGCATTTTTAGTATAAATGTGTTTTTTTCAGAATTAATTTATTAATCTGTTTAATGAGTGTTTTTATTTTGTGTAAAAAGCATTGTATAAATAAATAAGTATAAAACTGATAAAATAAAGGGAGCACAAGCAGCTAAATAATTTTAGACCAAAAACGGGCAACAGTGATCACATTGTCTGTAGCTTGAAACAATTCTTCCTCTGTGCATGAGGCAGGGCATTGTGGGCAAGCATACAGGAGCGGAGTTGTTTGCTCTGCTCCACAGTTGCACAAGATGGAGGATTCTTCTAGGTAGTACCACTTTGCCAGGTTGTCTTTTGATGTGCCAATTCCACCCCTGAGTCTGTTCAGGGACTTCCAAGTTGCCCATTCTTGGTTTGCCCCTGGAGGAAGATCCTTGTGAGTGGCCATCCAGTTGGGATTTCTTGGTTTAGCTGCCCAGAGGGATACTCTTGCTATTGCTGGAGGAATATTTAGAGGAGTGGTGGTTCTCATGAAACTTTTCCTTGATTTAAGTCTACTGGTAGGAGGCTGATAGCCATACAGTGCGTGGCTTTCACAGTGTTCAACCTTATTTCTTTCGCAACTGGCAACTTCCCATCGCACATCAGCAGGAATCATGCCAGCTAGCTCATAGAGTCTATCAACAGGTGTAGATTTAATGAGTTACAATGCCCAAGAATCAACAAATTCTACACTACCCAGTTGATTCTTTACTCACAACCTAATTCTCATTATTATTATTATTATATTTTTACAATATGGCATTTTGCTTTTTTATAAGTCACTAAGGCAAATTACAAGATTTATTTCACTATATCCAGACTATTTATCCAAGGGAAATTCCAATGGAATGGCTTTGGTTGAGAGGCTTTTGAAGTCAATAGTTTCAGTAACTAATTGATCATCCCTATTCCCATTTCTAAAAATAATAAAGGACCTATATTATTCAAACAACTTTCTCTTCTACCATGTACCATGCAGCTCTGGAGAAGTCTACTTAGGTACCACCAAACGCAGCATTGCCCAAACACGAATCAAGAAACATTAAAAGGCACTGCAGACTACTTCAGCCAGAGAAGTCAGCCATAGCAGAGCACCTGACGAACCAACCTGGACACAGCATATTATTTGACAACACAGAAATGCTGGACCACTCTCACAACTACCATGTTAGACTATACAGAGAAGCTATTGAAATCCACAAGCAGGTGGACAATTTCAACAGAAAGGAGAAAAAACCGTGAAAAATCTGGCTACTGGTATTTTTTAAAACTCTAAAATCAGGACAGTAAATAATGAATGAAAACTGGCAACAGTGATCACATTTATCTGTAGCTTGAAACAATTCTTCCTCTGGGCATGAGGCAGGGCATAGTGGGCAAGCATACAGGTGTGGAGTTGTTTGTTCTGCAGAATTATTTGTTGTGGGGAATTCCAGACATGAAACGATCAGGGCTAGCTAATATCTTCCAACAAAGGATTCCCCCAGGTAAGAAGCAGCCAAGCTTTGGAGCTGCAATGCCATTCAATGCTAATCCACGTGGCCAATTGCAACATTCATACCTGCCTCCAGCAGACAAGGGTTATTTCTCCTTCCCTGGACATTCCACAGATATATAAAACCCATTTGTCTAGTTTCCAACAAACCTCACAATCTTTGAGGATGCCTGCCATAGATGTGGGCAAAACATCAGGAGAGAATGCTTCTGGAACATGGCCATGCAGCCTGGAAAACTCACAGCAACCCAGTGATTCCGGCCATGAAAGCCTTCAACAACAAACTTTCTCCTCTGCTCTATAAAATATCTTTTGTCATTGTTAGTTCCAATTACAATAAACTCAATCAATTGCTGAATGCTAAATCAATGCTGACAAAAGGTCCGCTTATTTACTGGGAATACTCTACTGGGGCTAGCAACTATATATACTGTAGGTCACAATCTTGAAGACATATCCATCCAAATGTCTCAAGTCATTAACATTAACTGATAGTGGTAGGCTTCCTTCTGAAGGGATGTTGAGCTCTACTTTTCCATCTCATTTAAATACATTCATTTGAGATATAGTGCTGGAAGATCTACAAATACCGTGAGCTGCCAACATGAACAATAAACGGGTCCTAGAGCCAATCAAGCCTGAACTCTTCCTGGAAGTCAAAAGGATCAAACTATTGTATTTTGGGAATAACACGATCTCATTATAAATAGCAATATGGCTTAGTAAAGAGGGAAGGTGGCAGGAAAAGAAGCAGGTTCATTACAGGTGGGTAGACTCACCTCAAGAAAGCCAAGAACACTCTCAAAGCCAACTTGAGGGCATTAGTAACCAGCTTCTCCATAGCTTCCTAGGCCTTGATTTTAAAACCTTCAGCCATGTTCTTCTGAGGGCAATTGGACAGTCAAGATGTAGTCCAAGGAATCTCATATAAAAGTTGGGTTTTGCTGAACCACAAAACTGTTTTGAGTCTCCTTTGTGGAGAGAAAAAGCAGGGTATAAATAAAGATCATCATCATCATAGTAACACTGTGTAACAAATTTTGAAAAGAAATTATGTTCCTGGTTTTAAAGTGTTATGTTCTATGTGTTGTCGAAGGCTTTCACGGCTGGAATCACTGAGTTGCTGTGAGTTTTCCGGGCTGTCTGGCCATGTTCCAGAAGCATTCTCTCCTGACGTTTTGCCCACATAGGTGGCAGGCATCCTCAGTGTTATGACCTGTACTTTGAAAATAGTTGAAAGTAGTTGTTCTACTCCAGAAACTTCAGTTTTCCTGTCTGACACAAACTGTGTTGAATTAGTTGAGACTGGATGAACTATTCCTTGAAGAACTAGAGCAAAATGTGCTGCAGGATGATGACCCACAAATACAAAGTTTTCCAGTTTAATACACTTTTCCCATGTTGTATGAGAGAACCAATTAGGAAAGGACATTTATAACCCAGGAACAAAAATCGTGTCACCCAATGTAATCAACACACACACGTTCATACGGCGAAATTATATTTATTTTGGTTTGCATCAGGCCCGTAACCAGGATTTTGATTAGGATGTGTGGGGGTGCTGAGTCTGAGTGAGAGAGGGTCTACCCTAGCAAACCTTCTGTATCGTTCTCCCAATCCCCCCATGCATATGGGATATATTGAGCATGGTGATCAGATCGTATGAAGAAACATAACAGTTTAAATAATGTACCAGTAAGGCCTTCTCGCGGACCACCCTGAGAATTTCAGGAGGGGGGGGGAGTGAAGCCCCTCAAGCCCCCCCAATGCCTGGTTTGCATTTGTATGCTGCCTCTCTCCCAAAATGTTTATTTATTCGTCACACTAGAGAATGAATCCACTTTAAACCCGGTTTCTTCCTCCTGCAGAATTGTGGGGTTTGTAGTTTAGTGAGGCTGTTCAAGGCTGTGAAAGGCTCCTCCCTAAACTACAAACCCCACAATTCTGCAGGAGGCAGAAACCGGATTTAAAGTGGATTCATTTCCTCGTGTGATAAGTTAATTATGTAACCCATTTCTCTACGGAGGGAAACGTTTCACAGCCCTGGGGAGAGAGGTTATGATCTGCCGCTTAACGCACTTTTGGCACCACATTTCCTGCCCGGCTTCATAACTGCGGGACTGTGTGAGTTGTAGTTTGGCCAAGCACCCGCACTCTTGGGCGGAGAAGGCGAAAGGACTGGTAATGGCAGCTCCCGCGATTCCGTTGCAACACTGAACCCATAGGAGTTGTATCAAACCGAACTGATGCCAGGGTGTGGATGCACCTTGTGTGGTTTCCTCCCTCGCTCCCTCCCTCCCTCCCTCGCTGGCGGGAGCCGTGGGAGAGGCCTCGGCCCTTTACTAATCCCTTCAAAGGCCAAGCCGCCCTGATCCAACCCTTGGAGGAAAGGCCGCAGAGAGAGCTCCGCATTGAGCGGCTGCTGCCTCACCAAACGACAACTCCAGGGATTCCTACAGTGAAGAGCAGGCCTGGGCCAATTTGGGCCCTCCCTCCAGGTGCTTTGGACTTCGACTCCCACAATTCCTAACAGCCTCAGGTCCTTTCCTTTCGCTTAAGCGGCTAAGGAGAAAAGGAAAGGGCCTGAGTCCTTTGAAGTCCAAAGCACCTGGAGGAAGGGCCCAAGTTGGCCCAGGCCTGGTGTAGATGCAGCCACAGTCCAAAGTGGGAGGGCTGGAGGGAAGGACTCCCTTCCCCCTTCTCCCCCTGCGTGTCTCAAATTCGGCGGGGGAAAAGGGTTCCAATAACTTTCTGAGGGACACCGCTTTCACTGCCACGGCTCAATGCTTATCCAACCTTGCAAGTTTCCGTTTTGCAGGATCTTTCTCTGCTCAAGAGTGCTCCTGCCTCACCAAATTATGTAATGTAATGCCGGTGGCACCGTGGGTTAAACTCTTGTGCCGGCAGAACTGAAGACGGAGGGCGCGAGTGAGCTCCCTCTGTCAGCTCCAGCTCCCCATACAAGGACACGAGAGAAGCCTTCCACAAGGATGGTAAAATATCAAATATCCGGGTGTCCCCGTCAATTCTCTCACACCAGATGCGACTTGCAGTTTCTCAAATCGCTCCTGACACATACACACCCCAAAACAACAAAACAAAACAACTGCCATGATCCCATAGCATTGAGCCCTTGCAGTTCAGGTGGTGTCTGCCAAACTGCACTAAGGGACCTTCCAGACAGGCCTTATATCCCAGGACCTGATCCCAGGTTCTCTGTTTATCCCGGATTATCTGGCAATTGGGGACTCATATAATCCGGTTTAAAGCAGAAAACCTGACATCCGATCCTGGGATAGAGGGCCTGTCTGGATGGAGACCTTTTTTCGAGGTATTCAGCACAATTTCGTATTTTTAGTACAGTGATTGGAAAGTAGCTTCAGCATGCTGTTTGGTGGGGAATAGAGATGCGCTCC
This sequence comes from Anolis apletophallus, assembly GCA_030556195.1. Lineage (NCBI taxonomy): Eukaryota > Metazoa > Chordata > Lepidosauria > Squamata > Anolidae > Anolis > Anolis apletophallus. The sequence goes on from JARBWK010000002.1 coordinate 155,953,153, forward strand.
CTGCACTCCGACATGGCAGAAAAGTCATGGCATGGCCATCAGTGCAGCAAAAAGTGGAGCCCCAATGGCGCAATGGGTTATTAACCCTCGTGCCGGCAGGACTGAAGGCAGACAGGCCAGAGGTTCGAATCCAGGGAGAGCGCGGATGAGCTCCCTCTGTCAGCTCCAGCTCCCCATGCGGGAACATGAGAGAAGCCTCCCACAAGGAGGGTAGAACAATCAAAACATCCGCTCACCCCCTGAACGTCCTTGCAGACGGCCAATTCTCTCACACCAGAAGCGACGTGCAGTTTCTCAAGTCGCTCCTGACACACACATGGTGTGTTTTCCCCCGTTTTGAGGAAAACGTGAAAAGAGACCCAGTACGAAACTTTAGCACCTAGGCTGGGACTTCCCCTGTAAATTACGAATGAGTTCAAGGAGGAAACTACAACTCTCGGAGAGAGAGCACAGGGGACCCGGAGGCAGGTTTCCTGGGGTGATAACAAAGACGTATTGTCGGCCACAACTCCTTCACATGCTCCCTCCCCGGGGAGGGAGGCAGGGGGGAGGGGGGAGAGGGAGGGTCTCTGCCTGCCTGCCTCCACCGGCGTCGAGTGCGAGGGTCTCCAGGCGGCGAGGGGCCCTTTGATCAGGGAAATCCAATTATTTGTGTATATACATTTCCCACACAGTGATTACTTCATTAATGGTCCCGCCTTTATCTCCCGCCCCTCCTCCCCCTCGCCCCTTCCCACCCCGCCCCCTCCCCCCTCATAATCGGGCCTTTTTATCCAGACCAACAAACACACCAGAGGAGCTTTGTGGATTCAAAGGATTTGCTTTCGCTTCTGAAAGAGCCGCTCGGCTTTGATGATTGGGCAGCGGCGGACTTCAAAGGCGCCCCATCTTCCCTCTGACTGGCTGGCGGCCCGGCAAAGTCCTTATCAAAGTCTTGGAGGGGATCCCGGCAGAAGGCAGACGGGGCGGGCGGAGGAGGAGGAGAGTCCAAAGGCAGGAGGAAGGAGGCTGGGACGCTTCTCCGCACCTCGCTGCCCACTCCATGCCTTGCCTCCCGGGCCCTTCTGCTCGCCCCGAGCGGTAGCCATGGCCGCCGTGGCCGTCCTCCGAAACGACTCGCTCCAGGCCTTCCTGCAGGTCAGTTCCGGGCGGGCGTCGGGGCTGGGAGGAGGGGGACCTTTGGAGCGGGACAGCTTGGGGCGAGTTGCAATGGACACCCGCCAACTTTGGGCGGGATTTTGCGGGAGGTAGCCAGCCAGCCCCAGCCCCCCCCCCCCTCTCTCTCTCGGCATTGTACAATGAACGCAGTCGGACGCCACTTCGGATCAAGAGCATGGCAGCTCTGGAGTGGGCTTTCTTTAGCCTAAGGCAGGCCTGGGCAAACTCCGGCCCTCCAGGTGTTTTGGACTCCAACTCCCACAATTCAGGAATTGTGGGAGTTGGAGTCCCAAAACACCTGGAGGGCCGAAGTTTGCCCAGGCCTGGCAAGGCATCACAACTACTACTGCATCGCAAGTGGTGTCAAACTTTCTTCATTGGACAAAGCGTCCATCAGGGTTGCTGTGAGTTTCCCGGGCTGTCTGGCCATGTTCCAGAAGCATTCTCTCCTGACGTTTCGCCCACATCTATGGCAGGCATCCTCACGAAGTTGTGAGGTCTGTTGGAAACTAGGCAAGTGGGGTTTATATATCTGTGGAAGGTCCAGGGTGGGAGAAAAAGTCATGTGCGTTTTCCTTTCTGGCCATGTTCCAGAGCCTCCCGGTAGCGCAGTGGGTTAAACCGCTGAGCTGCTGAAATGGCTGACCAAAAGATTGGCAGCTCGAATCTAGGGAGCAGCATGAGCTCCCACTGTTAGCCTCAGCTTCTGCCAACCTAGCAGTTCGAAAACACGCAACGTTATTTATTTATTGATTGATTGATTGATTTATTATGGTACTTGTACCCTGTCACTTCTCAACCCCCGAAGGGGGACTCAGGACGGCTTACATTTGCAGCAGTACAAGGCCACTACACCATAAATACAATATATTAAGTCATATACATAAACATTAAAATTCATTAAAATCATTAATAAACATTAAAATTACATAATCATAATCATTGTGAGTAGATCAATAGATACCACTTCAGCGGGAAGGTAACGGCTCTCCGTTACTGGCCACATAACCTTGGAGGTGTCTAAGGGCAATGCCAGCTCTTCAGTTTAGAAATGGAGATGAGCACCAACCCCGTGTCGGGCAAGACTAGACTTAATGCCAGGTGGAAACCCTTTACTTTACCTCCAGAAGCATTTTCTCCTGACGTTTCACCCACATCTATGGCAGGCATCCTGAGAGGCTGTGAGGTCTGTTGGAAACTAAGCAAGGGAGGTTTATATATCTGTGTAAGGTCCAGGATGGGAGAAATGCAGATGCTCTCAAAGTTTCTCGAGATGGTGTGCCTCCAGGAAAGGGATTCCAGGGAGAGGGTGGAAATAAATAAATAAAGGAAGGAAGGAATCCTCCTCCTTGTTTTTCCAAAAAGGGATGTCAAAACTGGGAGGAAAAAGAAATCCTTAGCTTGAAAGAAAGACTTGCTCTGTGCTACATTCAGGTCTTGTCTCGCCTGGAGCTTAGAAAACTTTTCCTCTACTGTGGAATGAGTGTGGCTTGGCTCCACTTTGAATTTATTTATTTATTTGAAACTTTTATATCCCGATCTTCTTGAGGGACTTAGATGGGCAGACAGCAAGAATTCAATGATAACATTAAAAATCTAAAACATCATAAAACCACAATAAAATTACCAAATACATCTAAAATAAATTACATAAAAAGCAGTTCGCCAGCTTTGAAAACTTTTCCTCTATTGTGGAATGAGTGAGGCTTGGCACCACTTTGAACAGTTTTGGGATCGTAATGGCAGTTATGAAGCTCCTGGTGGTGCAATGGGTTAAACCCTTGTGATGGCTGGTGACTGACAGGTCAGAGGTTCGAATCTAGTGAGCGGGGTGAGCTCCCATCTGTCAGCTCCAGCTTCTTGTGTGGGAACATGAGAAGCCTCCCACAGGATGGCACCACATCTGGGCGTTCCCTGGGCAAGGTCCTTGCAGACAGCCAATTCTCTCACACCAGAAGCGACTTGCAGTTTCTCAAGTTGCTCCTGACACAAAAACATTAAGAATAATGGGAGTTGTGTTTCGACAGTGTCTTTGGCCTTCTCTGCCCAAGAGCGCTAGTGCCTCATGCAACTAGGACTCCCAGGATTCCATAGCATTGAGCTCTGGTAGTGAAAGTGCATCTATTCTACATGTAATCTATTCTAGTTTTGGTGCACCTTGAGCCTCGTTCACCAGGGGCCTTGGAGAGAGGGAGGCTGGAGTGTCCAAGTGGGCACTCTTCTCAAAGGGGAAGGATGTTTGCATGTGGAGGGAGGTTGCTGGGGAGAGAGAGCATCTCTCTCTCCTCCTGCCCTCAGAGGAGGGGGGGCAGCCCCACTCCATTCGCCATTCAGTCAAGAGGATTCTTAGCACCTCTTGCTACATCCCTGCGTGCTTTGTTGTGAGACAGTGTGCTTCTCTACATTGTCAACCTCATACAGTTTGACATGGCTGGAATCACTGGGTTGCTGTGAGACCTCACAACCTCTGAGGATACCTGCCATAGATGTGGGTGAAACGTCAGGAGAGGATGCTTCTGGAGCATGGCCATGCAGCCCGGGAAACTCACAGCAACCCAGTTTTGAGAGTTCTTCAACTGCAAGGGCTCAATGCTATGGGATCCTGGGACCATGTGAAAATACAACCCCTGCAATTTGACAACAAAGCCTCCTCCAACTGCATTCATTGTACTTTTGAGCCCTTTCTGCACAGACACCGAGATTTATTTATTGATTTATCCTGCTTTAGCTCTCCATACAGAGACTCCGGGCCCTTCCACACACACAGCCATTTAATATATGGAAGACGACACATATAGGGGGGGGGGGGACTGATTTGAGAAGGTCATCTCCAAAAGCCTCAAGTGCCAGGGCTTCTGGATCAATTCAGGGCCCTTCCACACAGCCCTATATCCCAAAATATCACGACAGAAAATCCCACAATATCTGCTTTGACCTGGGTTATCTGAGTCCACACTGCCAGTCCAAAGGAGATAATGTGGGATTTTCTGCCTTGATATTTTGGGATATAGGGCTGTGTGGAAGGGCCCTAAGTTGATCCAGAAGCCCTGGCACTCGGGGCTTTTGGAGATGACCTTCTCAAGTTAGTTTTTCCCCCTATGTGTGCCGTCTTCCGTATTTCCATGGGATTCTAAAGTGTTCTTCTTTCTGCCTGGAGTTCCATTATATCCCAGTTCAAAATGTGGGATTTTATTCAGCTGTGTGGAAGGGGCCCCGAGGATTCCTTTCGCACAGGCATGGGCAAACTTGGGCCCTTCTCTGGGGAGTTGAACTCCCACAGAAGCATTCTCTTCTGATGTTTCACCCACATCTATGGCAGGCACCCTCAGAGGTTGTGAGGTCTGTTGGAAACTCAAGCCTAACAGCCTCAAGCCCTTCCGTTTTCTGTTTGAGGCAAGTGTTAAAGTTGCAAGTGGCCTCTAGCCTTTTCGTCAGCCGCGTAAACAACTGAGGGGGGAAAGGAAGGGGCCTGAGGCTGTTAGGAATGGTGGGAGTTGAAGTCCAAAGCACCCGGAGAAGGGCCAAAGTTGGCCCATGCCTTAAGCCAGGGTAATTGAAGTGGTGTTGAACTGCATCCGTTCCACAGTAGGTAAAGGTTAAGGTTTTCCCCTTGTGCTCATCTGCATTTCCAAGCTGAAGAGCCAGCATTGTCCGTAGTCACCTCCAAGGTAATGTGGCCGGCATGACTGCATGGAGCGCCGTTACCTGCCCGCTGGAGGGGTACCTATTGATCTACTCACATTTGCATGTTTTCGAACTGTTAGGTTGACAGAAGCTGAGGCTGACAGCGGAAGCTCAATCCACAAGCTTAGTAGCGCAGAGGATGAACCCACAGTGGATGAACCCTAAGTGTGCCGTGGCCTCTCCCTGACGTGTCCCTTCTCTTTCCTCGGCAGGACCGGACCCCGAGCGCCTCCCCGGACTTGGCCAAGCGCTCCCCGCTGGCCCTCTTGGCCGCCACCTGCAGCCGCATCGGGCAGCCGGGGCCCGGCTCCGCCGCCCCGTCGGACTTCCTTCCGGGCCCTTACGAGGCGGGCCTGGGCTCCCCCGCCCCCGCCGCGGCTCTTCCACCCGTGGGGCGGTCGCGAGATGCCGGCGCACTCCCCGGGCGGCCTGGGCCTGCCGCAGCCGGGCTTCGCGGCGGGGCGGGCACGAGCTCCCGCTGACGCCGCCCGCCGACCCCTCGTACCCTTACGAGTTCTCCCCGGTGAAGATGCTGCCTCCTCCTCCGCCGCCGCCGGCCTACGCTCCCTACGCCGCCCAGGCCGCGCTGCCGCCGGGCTACCCGGCCCTGCTTCCCCCTCCGCCCCCGCCGGCGCCGGAGGAGCTTCCCTGGTGGAGCGTCGTCCCGCAGGCGGCCGCGGCGCCCGGCGCGTGCGCACACGGCTTCGCGAGCCTGCCACGCGGCGGGCTGGTTTTGGCGCCCTCGGAGCTGGCGCAGTACCAGGCGCAGCTAGCAGCGCTGCTCCGGCCCAAGGCGCCCCTCCCGGCCGCCGCGCGCAGGTGCCGCCGCTGCCGCTGCCCCAATTGCCAGGCCGCCTCCTCCTCCGCCGCCTCTTCCTCGGAGCCGCCCGGCGGGGGCAAGAAGCGGCAGCACGTGTGCCACGTCCCGGGCTGCGGCAAGGTCTACGGCAAGACGTCGCACCTGAAGGCGCACCTGCGCTGGCACACGGGCGAGCGGCCCTTCGTCTGCAACTGGCTCTTCTGCGGGAAGAGCTTCACCCGCTCCGACGAGCTCCAGCGGCACCTGCGGACTCACACGGGCGAGAAGCGCTTCGGCTGCGCCGAGTGCGGGAAGCGCTTCATGCGCAGCGACCACCTGGCCAAGCACGTCAAGACGCACCAGAACAAGCGCCTCAAGGCCGGCGGCGGGGGCCACCACCCCCACCACGCGTGCGCCGTCAAGAGGGAGGCCGAGGCGCCCCGGGAGGCGTGAAGAAGGGCAGCTACAGGGAGGGAGGAGAGGGCTCCCCCTTCGGCTCCTCCTTGGAGGGACCTCGGAGCCCAGGCATCATGGCAGGCCATGCTTGAGGGCTTGGAATACAATCCGGCCCCTTCGAGGACACTTCCCTTTAACTGTGAATGGACTCGGATCCTCCGCCCAGGAGGCCCCGGAGTGCGAAATGGAACCTAGAATGATCAAGGGTCTGGAGAACAAGCCCTATGAGGAGCGGCTTAAAGAGCTGGGCATGTTTAGCCTGCAGAAGAGAAGGCTGAGAGGAGACATAATGTGAGCCATGTGAGAGGAGGGAGAAAGCTTGTTTTCTGCTGCCCTGGAGACAATAGAACAATGGTTTCAAAAGCTACAGGAAAGGAGATTCCACCTGAACATGAGGAAGAACTTCTTGACTGTGAGAGTTGTTCAGCAGTGGAACTCTCTGCCCCAGAGTGTGGTGGAGGCTCCTTCTATAGAGGCTGGATGGGGTGCTTTGAACGCGATTGTCCTGCTTCTTGGCAGGGGGTTGGACTAGATGGCCCACGAGGTCCCTTCCAGCTCTTCTAGGATTCTATAATAGTGGAAGGCTGGAACTTTCCTCCAAGTCTGGTCCCTTCACCTTCCACCTTTCTTTGGATTTCTTACTTTTCTTCTGTTCTGGGATTTTTCTTCTTCTCCAGAGTCAGTGCTTTCTGGAATCCATTCATACCCGACTACACACATCCATAGAGAAGTGTTTTTCCTTTTTTTTGTTTTCCTTCTGTTTCTTGGACCGAAGAGGTTGCTCTCAGTCCTCTTTGGAAACATCTAGTCAGACTCGACTGGATTACAATGTTTAAAACAGAAACCACAGCATTTGCCCTGTTATGAAGGGTCTGGTTTATTACCATTTTTAATTAATTGTCTTTAAGGGGAACGATCAGGGTTTTCTTTGTGTGTGCGTGTGTGTATGTACAGCTTATTTAATAGTTTTGTTTGAATAAAAATGTTTCCTGCACCCCGTCCTTTGCCTTCATATCGGCGGGGCTTCAGCATGAGATGTGTTTCTGTAAAGCGGCCTGCACTGCCACTGCACCGTGAAAATAAATACATTGACACTGGGGTCACCCTGGGAAGATCCCACTGAGTCGGCTTCATTTGATCTTTTCTTTCTTCTGAAAGCTCCACAAAATGCTCTGGTCTAAAGGCTGAAACACTCTGCTTTGTTTGTTCAACACAAACAAACAAGTCCCCCATTTACTGGGTGAGTAACCCATTAATTGGAACCACAATCTGCATCTCATACACCACTTTCTAAGAATTGCCCAATCAATTTCGTATTTGTGTGTGTGTCAGGAGCGAATTGAGAATGGACTGCCAAGTCACTACTGGTGTGAGAGAATTGGCTTTCTGCAAGGATGTTGCCCGGGGATGCCTGCATATGTTACCATCCTTTTGGAGCCTTCTCATGTTCCCACAGGAGAAGATGGAGCTAACAGATGGGAGCTCACCCCGCTCCCCTGATATGAACTGGCAACCTTTCGGTCAGCAGTCCTACCAGCACAAGGGTTTAACTCATTGCATCCCTGGGGGCTCCAATCAAATGCAAAGATAGTTAAGCTTCCTATTGTGGAAACACCCCGTAAATGTATATCTGCCGGTACAGCATGCCTTTGCACAGTGGCAGAACCAAATCTGTGAATCGGCAGAAATACAAATAAATTATTTTTCAAAAACGCCATACCCTTGAAAAAATGGGAGCCACTCTTTGCAATAAAAAAATGCTACAGAATTTGGTGCTTCTTTACAGTGATGAGGAATGGTTTTCCCAAATCGAATGAAATTAAAAGTTTCTGCGTAATGCACACAATTCATTTTATACCATTAAGAGGATGTTACATTAGTATCTTTTTCAAGACCAGGCACTTTAGGATTGAGGTGTTAGTAGAAATGCCCATTTGAAATACACCTGTTTTTGGAATTCTGTTTATTCGTATTTTCCCTTAAAAATAAGCCTTTGGCAAAACTTTTAACAGTGAATACAATGTTGAATTAATAAACAGAGTCCACGGGAATCTCTGGACCTGCATTTATTCCCAACTGCACTGTATGTCTCTATAGATCAGGCCTGGGCAAACTTCGGCCCTCCAGGTGTTTTGGACTCCGGTAGGCTGTTAGGAATTGTGGGAGTTGAAGTCCAAAACACCTGGAGGGCCAAAGTTTGCCCAGGCCTGATCTATAGATGAACAAGCCACAAACATACTACTAACAATAACAACAACTTTATTCTTGTACCCCACCTTCAACTCCCTGAAGGGATTCAGGACAGCTTACATATGGCAGAATGTGCCTAAAACAACGCATATAATAAAAATACAATACAAGATAAAACAATAATTTAAACTAAAAAACAGCGCCCAATAACCTATGGCGAGAACTGTGGTGAAACCTAGCCAACTGTACACGATAACAAGAAAATGAATAGTGCACATTGTAGCTGATGAGCAAGGACATGGGACGAAAGTGCAGTGCTGTTATTAGCATCATATCTATATGGTTTATATACTGCATGGAATAACATCATGAAAATATGCATAGGTATTGTACAAAACATATAGCAAGATATAACGGGAATTTGCAAATGCAGTCTTTTTTAAGATGATGATATTGAACCTTGGGGGAGGAAATTGATTTTGACATTCACAATAAGTCATGGAAATACCAGTAGAAAGTGGTGTTAGTTTGTGTCAATTAAATACTTCCGATGTTTTAATACTTATTTTAGATTAAACCAATTATTTGGATTTGCAGTTATAACGAGTGTCTTAAAACAGCTTTGTAATGCTACCTTAATAATCTCAATTGCAAGTACTTAACTTTGTGGGCCAAGTTTTTAATTCAGATTTCTGTCACACAATTTTCTCTTGTGCTGAGCTCAATATTCCAATTTGAAAGTTACTTGTCTATCACTATGGATATATGCCAATGAGAAACTCATTTTCAAGTAGATGGATGCAGGTACTCCCCCCCCCCTTATTTTCATTAATTGGGATTGTGTTGTACATGTGGTATTGCTATAATTAAAATACATAAGGGATGTAGTTGCCTGCGTTTTAAACATTCACTTAGTTCTTCTTACAGTGTGGCAATGTGCACAGGGGAAAGGAGGCATCAGTGTTGTAGTTAAACGGGCCACTTAAATTATGCAGAAGCTGCCTTTGACTAAAAGACGGATGTCAAGAGACATATATACATAGGCTCAGCCTAATATTTTTCACTTAGTGGTAGAAATTTCATGAGATTAGTTGGATTGCTGGGCTTGATATCCATTACCCTTTTTACGGCTAGTAAATTGATCCAGTTCCATTGTGTCGAATAAAGCAAAAGCTGGTCTTAGTAATACCCTGTCTATGACACCATACAATGAATAGGGAATTATACCTGGGGTACAGTATTGATTTATTCCATTGAATAATCACATACAAATAAAATTAGCTATATTTTGATAGATTTTTTAAAAAGTCAGTAACAGCTCCATGAGTAATTAATGTATCATTTTTCAAAGTAGTCAAGGATCATATTCATCCAGTAATAATACACATTCTGATAAGGATGCTCTTGTTTTGGTAAACTTTTTGTTGCTCTGGATATACAATCATATGCATGCTAAGCAGTAAACCTCTTTAAACACAGTCATATTTAATTCTGAATAAGCATTGGATCACATTGCCATCATGGGCAATTCTGTCCAACTTTTTGTTGTGTCAGAAATGACTTAAGAAACTGCAAGTTGCTTCTGGTGTGAGAGAATTGGCCATCTGCAAGGACGTTGCCCGGGGGATGCCCAGATGTTTTACCATTCAATGGGAGACTTCTCTATGTTCCCCGGATTCAAACCGCCAAACTTTCGGTCAGCAGTTCAACCAGCAAAAGGGTTTAACTCATTGGGCCACCAACTGAAACTAGGTAGATCCATGTCATATGTGCCTTTTTATCTGTTGTTTTAATTGTGGTTTTAACTTTCACTGTATTTGGCTGTTTTTATGAACATGTTGTGAGCCGCCCCGAGCCATTGGGAAGGGCGGCAAACAAATACGAATAAATAAATAAATATTAATTTTAGTGGGAACTAAAGTCAATTTTTAAATCCCCCACTGAATGTAGTGGGTCCTGAAAGTGTCTAACTCCATCAGTTGTGCCCCACTTTTTAAATACATTTAGCAAAACATTAAAATAAAACAGATTCACAGATTGAGCAAAATAATTGACTTATTGTATCTATAACGCATAAAACTGTTGCCTTTGCTCAGACTCAGAAACCAGACAATGTAGAAGAATAATCTGGGTCAACTCTGTATTCTACAAATGAAACAGCTACACACCTTAAAAAATTAAAGTAAATGCTTTTGAAAGTCTTAAAAGCAATTCCAGTCTTGGTGTGATATAGATGGTATGCTGATATTCTGTGATTATTTGCTTTCCTATGCTGTTTAGTCAAATCTTTACAACAATAACAAAGAATCAAAATCTTCAATCTGTTTTACATGTCGTGATTATAATGGATCAATAGTATAGAAACAAGAATGATGTCCTGATTTGGGGGGTATTGTGGGCTATAGATGATAAAGTAAAAAGAAGAAGAAAAAACAGGAATTCCAGACAGGAAACAATCAGGGCCAGCTAACACCAAGCAGTCAGGCTTTGAAGCTACAAGGCCATTCAGTGCTAATCAGGGTGGCCAATTGAAACATTCACACTTGCCTCCAGCAAACAAGAGTTCTTTCTCCCGCTCTCAATATTCCACAGATATCTAAACCTCACTTGTTTATTTTCCAACAGACCTCACAACCTCTGAGGATGCCTGCCATAGAACTGGGAGAAACCTCAGGAGAGAATGCTTCTGGGACATGGCCATACAGCCCAGAAAACTCTCGATGACCCAGAAGAAAAAAACATTCACTGAAGCAATAGGCTTGATTCCAGCTATTCATGTTTTTCAAAACAAAAGAATCAGAATCAAAATTAAAGTTAAGTCATATTACTGCCAGTGAGGTAGTCACTGTCAGATGGTTTAGATCTCATAAAGTGGGAAGTACATATATATCTCAGCCTGTTGTCCTCCAGATGTTTGAACTTTCAACTTCAATGAGTTCTTACCATTTAACATCTTTCCATTCACTTGGGCTGACAGGAATTAGAGTCCAAAACATTCAAAAAGCATCACATTGGGGAAGGCAGCTGTACATCATATAAACTATTAGTGCTAAGTCCTTGGCAAATACATACACTTCAAAGTATAGGTTTTAATGGGCATACAATAGTAGTTAAAGGGAAAGGTTTCCTCTGACATTGAGTCTAGTCATGTCTGACTCTGCGGGGTGGTGCTCATCTCAATTTCTAAGACAAAAAGCCTGTGTTGTCCATAGACACCTCCAAGGTTATGTGGCCAGCATGACTACATGGAGCACCATTAACATGTGCAATATCATCCTATATATGACATCTAGTGAACTTGCTATGACTGAATATGTCTAAATGTCTTGGAGGGAGAGGAAAAAAACATGACTTTGTTTTTCTTTCCTTTTTGCTGACTTTTGTGCTCAAATCATGGCAGCTTTCGCTTGATCTGAAGAAGGAAGTACGCATATGTCATTATATACAGTATGACCTTCAGGGGAACACTTTATGTACTGCACATTCTGATGTTTGCTACCCAGAAGTAAGGCTTCATTTCAACATAAAAACTTATTCCCAGAGGTTAATAGAAATGTACACGAGAGAGGAAGGGAACAATAGAAATGATTTTACACATGTCCTCGGTTTCTTTTTATCTAAAACTTATTTGGAAAGTAACACATGAAATATAAATAATATTTTTCTAAGATACTTTACTGACTGTTGAGAAAAGCATTGAAGTCAATGGAAACTATACAAAGGATTCTGATATACTAATACGGTAGTACAACCGATTTAAGTGCTTTTTTGGGTATTGTGGATATATATATATATATATATATATATATATATATATATATACGCAGTGGTTCTCAACCTGTGGGTCCCCAGGTGTTTTGGCCTACAACTCCCAGAAATCCTAGCCAGTTTACCATGTTAGGATTTCTGGAAGTTGAAGGCCAAAACGTAGGAGGACCCATAGGTTGAGAACCACTAGAGGGATATAGATATCCCTGTATTTTTGTATGTTGTTATGCTCTGCCTCCTGAGGATTCACTTGTCACTATTCTGCCATTCCTTTTTTCTCAAAGCAAAATTTCCATTACTGACTTGAAATGTTCCATTTTGCACATTTCATATTTCAACTGTCGACATGGCATACTTTTGCGGAGCTAGATGTATTGCTGCAGGCAGTTGTTTTGTTTTTCAGATTAGCTCAGTAATAAGAATTTTGATGCACAGTCTTATCACCATTACCATGTTTTAAAGTAGAAACTTTGCCGCTCTTGTTTTTACTTAAAAATACGAACATGAGTTTGTACATGTCCATATTAGATATCAGTATTTTGGTTTCAGTTTGTCTAGGAGTCCCAGTGGCACAATGGGTTAAACCATTGCAGGACTGCTGACCAAAAGGTCAGTGGTTTGAATCCAGCGAGGAAGGTGAGCTCCCGTCTATCAGCTCCAGCTTCTCATGCAGGGACATGAGAGAAGTCTCCAACAAGGATGGTAACACATCCAGGCATGCCCTGGGCAACATCCTCGCAGACTGCCAATTCTCTCACACCAGAAGCTACTTGTAGTTTCTCAAGTCGTTCCTGACATGAAAAAAAGGTTTGTCTATTATGTAAACATGCTGGTTGTATCCATTCGTTACATTATAATATATGTGAGTGGGCTGGATCCAGAAGGGCAGTGCAGTAGTAAATATTTATTTATTTTATTTATTTACTTTATTTATATTCCGCTCTTCTCACCCCGAAGGGGACTCAGAGCAGATTACAGGTACACATACTTAGCAGACAATCCCTGCCGTTTTTCCACATGCAACATATAGACGAACAGAGGCAAACTTTGGCCACCAGGGGGAGCTGACGCACACATCTCTCAGCGTCCCCAGCGTCCCTTGTTGTTCCTTCCACATTCCTCAGCGTTCCTGGAGTTCTTTAATGGCCTCATAATTCAGTCAAAATTTGCCTCCCCACTTAATGTGGTACCTTTATCTCCTACTTGACAGATGCGACTGTCTTTCGGGCTGCAAAGGTCGACAGCAGGCTACACTTAAAGGTCGAGCACCCACCTCGACCCGGGCAGGCCTCAAACTCATGTTATCCAGCTGACACTTAGCCAGCTGCGCCACATTCCCGGTGATATTTGTGGCTGTTATCATGAATGGCAGGTAAGAATGGACAGAAACTTTGGGGGCTAACTAAAATGGCCTTCTACTCCACCCATGCTGGCATAACCCCCGCTCTAACAGATGATTACAGAGATCAACTAGCAGAGGGACCTTCACACTTGCTCTGCTATTTGAGATCATTAGGAAAAACAACCCAAAGCAGGGGGGGGGGGACCAAATTATTCAATTCAACTTTGCTAAGTTCTGTGCTGCTGCCCTTAATATCAGACGGGTGATGATTGACACCGTAAGGCAACAATATCCTGTCTTTTAAAATATATTTTTATACTGATTTCTAGTCTGATTTTAAATAACTGTTTACTGGGGAGTTGTCCTTCTCCTCTTAGGGCGCTTGTGCCCGCTTTGTGCTGGTCTGTGACCGTAATAAAGTTTTGATTGATTGAATTCAACTCTTCCTCCAGCTGAAGGCCACAGATACGATGCTGATACAAAATTAGGCAAGGTCCAGAATCCCTCTGAATTATTGCCAGCTCACCCAGGATGAACGCAGTCTTGATTCAGGATGTCTTTAGCTGGCCTAGCATTGGCTCAGAGTAAGATTGCTATTTTATTTGAATCAAACCCAGTTTTGCTTCCATGTCATGTCCTCCATTAATTAATAATGTCCAGATGTGGCTAAATGTGGAAGAGATGCTACAGTAGGTCTTAAATAGTATGTCCTTATGCTGCAGCTGTGCCCGGCTCTTGTCTGGTTCTCCAGCAGGATGCCACATAACACCTATTTTGCAGGATCTGCACTGGCTGCCTATTGAGCACCGGATCACCTTCAAAGTGTTGGTTCTCACCTTTAAGGCCTTACACGGCCTGGGGCCAGCGTATCTGAGGGACCGTCTCACCCCATACTACCCTACGAGATCACTCCGTTCAGAGGACTCCAACCTGCTAGCCGTCCCCTCTGCTAAAGCGGCCAAAAGAACTGCCACCCGCCGAAGGGCCTTCTCGGTCATAGCGCCGATATTGTGGAATGCCCTCCCGGCAGTTACACGAGCAATCCCAGACTTACTCCCGTTTAGGCGGGCATGTAAGACCCACCTCTTCCGGCTGGCTTTTCAGGTATAGGTCCACTGGGCCCCCCAAGCCATGCTAATATTGCCCGACCACTGTAACTTCTCCAACTGTGTTTTTAATGATGTTTTACTGTGTAGTTTTATCGTGTATTTTATATTGCATTTTAAACTGTCTCTGTATATTGTATGTTGTTTTGCCTTCTGGCTGTGAGCCGCCCCGAGCCTACTTGGGAGTGGCGGCATAAAAGCCGAGTAAATAAATAAATAAATAAATAAATAAATAAATAAATAAGTGACATACCATTCCTAGCGAAGTTCTGATCTGTAATCAAAAATCTTATAGATCTTTTTAAAAAGTATCTCAGGAGTGAAAAATCATTTCTATGTAAAGGCTTATGTTTCCTCAGGAGTAATTTCTCCAAAATCTTTGAAGGACTTGGCAGAGAGCTACAGTGTTCCCTCGCTACTTCACAGTTCACTTTTAACGGATTCACTGTATCGCGGATTTTAAAAAATATTAATTTAAAATATATATCATGGTATTTTCACTGTTTTGTGGGTTTTGCCGCCACTGCTCCTCAAGGAGCCTTCCCTCCTCAGTCCTCCCTCCAGCCTTGAAGGGCCTTTCCTTCATTTCCTTTCCTTCACTTTATTTTAAGACTTAAAATAGTGTATAACTACTAAAATAATATATAAATATTAAAATAGAGCGTCCCTACATAACTGTTTTTCACTTATTGCGGGCGGTCCTGGAACATAACCGCCGCAATAAGTGAGGGAACACTGTACTCTGTTTTCTTCTTTCTGACACTTCTTTATTCATGGCTGTGGGTGCATCTACACCAGGCATGGGTAAACTTGGGCCATCTTGGTGTTTTAGACTTTAACTCTCACAATTCCTAACAGTCTACTCCTGCCTGACCTTCACTATAGAATTAATGCAGGTTTATACCACTTCAACTAACATGGGAGTTATATTTGAGACCGCACTCTTAAGTAGAGAAGGCTAAATAATGTGCATCATTTAAACACCAAGTCTTCAAAATGCCTTCAATCCAAATTGAAGCATAGTTTTTTTAGTGTCAGGAGCAACTGGTGTGAGAGAATTGGCTGTCTGTAAGGACATTGCCTGGATGTTTAACCATTCTGTGGGCGGCTTCTCTCATGTCCCCACATGGGAAGCTGGAGCTGACAGACAGGAGCTCACCCCACTCCCCTTTTGGTCAGCAGTCCTGCTGGCACAAGGGTTTAACCCATTGCACCACTGGGGGTTCCTTCAGCATAGATGAGCAAGGAATGTGTGGAGAATTAAAGAGGCTATTGGAGGCCAAAGTAAGAGTACTTGCAAATGCACATATCATCACTCTGGAATAATTATGTTATATCAAGAAAATATATGCTTGAGGCTTTGGTGGTCTGTAATATACTTTAGCAAAGGTAAATCCACAGCGATTTGTTCATATTTTATCATCTAAATTGCTATTAAACTTCTAACATTGAACTTGGTGTGAAAAGAAGTATTGTGTCAACTAAATAGGCACAGGAGGCAATTTCATGCTCCAGTAACTAGATTTACACTGAATTTGATTCTAATCTAGTAAAATATGATCCAAATTGACCAGTCTGACTGGTAAGAATACCCCCTTTCCTGTTGCATTAGTAGATCAAACAAGTTCACTAATCAATATATGCTGATCTGCAATATTTCAGATGTGTGCTATACCACAGCGCAAGACAAGTGATGCATAAGTAAGTAACCATAAAAATTTCTGATCTCTTTTCCGAACATATTTTGAAGTTCAACTTCCCATAATTATTTATTATGCCAGTCACTAGTGCCTTACAGAAGTGGCTCTTTCATACTCACTGTCTCATGTTAGAAGTATTTGCTTATTTAACATAGAAAAAGTATAGTAGACTCCCATGGAACTCAAGCAACCGAAACTCTCAAGCAACCAGCAAAAAGTCAAAGAAATAATATTTTAAATAAAAATTAAGATAAACTTAAGTGGAAATGTACATTTAAACTTCACATGCCACACCGTGAGTAAGCCCTCGTGTTAGTGAAGTTCATTAAGTTGAATATTTTATTTTCAGCCATTTAACTAAATTACATACTGCATTCACAAAGATGTTTTTATAATACAGTAAAACTGAGTTACATTAAGTTTAGTCTGACTTTATTTGTCATAATTTACTCTTAACTATTGTATTTAAATATTACTATCAAGACAGTAGAGTTTATGGTCTGGTATAGTATTAGTCCTTTTTAAAATAGTATCTCTCAAGCAACCAGAAGCTACATTTATCTGATATGTACTAATCCCCTTGAATTTCAGTTAACTGAGAGTCTACTGTATATTCATTGTCATCAGTTAACTGGAAATGAATAGCAATCATAGGAACACGTGTCTCGTTTGTTATATCTGAGTTTGTTCTCTTCCTTCTTCTTTTCTAATAATAGCTCTCAAGGCTATATATATATGGTGAATGGATGACAACATTAAAGCATTACAAAATGCCAGTGCAGACATGGGATGAAGGGCCACAGTAGTTAATAGTCACCTGAAGTGTTTTAAATGTGGAGCTGAACAAGTAAAGTTGATTTTGAGGATTAAAGTATTTGAGGGCTATTCTGAAAACCATTTTGCAGCACTTAGGGCCCCTCCACACAGCCATATAACCCAGAATATCAAGGCAGAATAACTCACAATATCTGCTTTGAACTAGGTTGTCTGAGTCCACACTGTCATATATACTAGTTCAAAGCAGATCATGTGGGATTTTATACAGCTGTGAGGAAGGGGCCTGAGTGGAAACATCCTCGTCCTGCAGCTCTGCTAATCTTGGATGAGCTAAAAGACAGAGTGCCCCGGTAGTCTTTCAAAAAAGCAAAGAAACCCCCTTGACAAAAAAAAGACTGGTTTTCCCAGAACACCTGAGGACAGAAGTATTTGTGCAGCTGTCTTTTTGGTCTTAAAATATTTCCACACACAGCTTTCTGATATATAATATCCTCCATGCCTCCCCCAACACAAACTGAGGGAGGATTTCTCTAAACACCTTTGAAATTATCAACTTGTCAGGTTCAGTGTTGTCATTTTTCAGGTGCCTGAGACAATTCCCCCTGATCTTTGTGCTTTGCTTTTTTGGCAAGAACCTCTGACTACTTTCAAATGCAGCTATAGATCAATTCTCTTTTTCATCGCTGAGGAAGATATAATTTTATGTTCTGAAAGAAGTCATTTTCCATTTTACAACCTGAAAGAATTATGAAGTATAACACTTGGTGCTGAAGGGCCAGGCACACAATTCCAAGGGATTACCAAAACTTCTTCAAATCACAAATTAATTGGCAAAGGCTGTGAGGGGTGGGGGCTTTAAAGGGAGACTGGAGAAATTCATGGAGGTTTAGGGATATCCATTGCTAGTACTCACTAAGGGCCCTTCCACCAGGACCAGACGAAGGCAAAAAATTGTATTAAGCGAACCTTTTTTTGGTGCTCCCTGGGTCTTCAGTGTGGTGATGATGGCGCGTGCGGATGCACGCAAACAGTTAGTTTTGCACTTGTGCTATTGGGACCGAGCGCTTCTGGTGGAGGGAGTTGCTAAACGCACTCCCAAGAGGATGAAAAGGACAGGCCAGGGAACATTTTGCAGCCGGGGTGGAGCCTCCCGCCTGCGCGCCGGCCGCCCGCAGCAATGGCGTGGCATAATGCGCCAAACCTGGCGGCTGCGGCCGGATGCACCCTTGGCCACGTGGCACCCTGAAGCGGCCGCTTACTTTGCCTCCACTAAGATCCGCCCCTGCCTTCCACACAACCCTATATATCAAGGCAGAAAATCCCACAATATCTGCTTTGAACTGGGTTATCTGAATCCACACTCAGATAATGTGGGATTTTCTGCCTTGACATTCTGGGATATAGGGCTGTGTAGAAGGGCCCTAAGATCCCTTCTACATTTCCATATAAAATCCAGATTATCTGCTTTGAGCTGGATTATATGGAAGTGCAGACTCATATAATCCAGTCCAAATAAAATAATGTGGATTATCTGATTTGATAATCTGGATTATATGGCAGTGTAGAGTGAGTATATATGACTTATAGTAGAGGTTTATCATTCATTTGAGAGTAGAAGACAGAGGGTGCATTCATGCTAGCAGTCTTCTTATTAGCAATTGCATGAACTGAAATGTTGGACAATTGACCCAACATGGTTCCCCTTGTGTAAAAGAAAAAAGATGGAAATGCAGTTAACTTTAAATCAAATGTCTTCAAGTTACCTACTGATTTACAGGAAACCCATAAATTTCCTAGGGAGAAATTTCCTGAGATTTAGTTTTGCTGGTCCATATATTTAATTGCTATTTAAAAAAATTAAAAATAAATTTCTAGTGGGGCGGTGAGTAAATTTTTTTTTGGAAAGGGGGCAATAGGCCAAAAAAGTTTGGGAACCACTGACCTACAGTGTTGCCCCTATGATGCACTCCCCCCACTTCCTAAACTAAAAGCCTAATCCTTTTTTTGGGCTCCTCTCAATTACACTTTTTCTATTCCTACCTCCTACCAGGGTTTTATCCTTTTACCTTGTCCATTTGGCCTGCCCATTGTCTTCAAATTTAAATTATGTCAATTTGCTTTATTTGTTTATTTATGATTCTGTATGTATTTTATTCTGATGTATTTTTGTTGTCTGCATTTTGTATTTTATTTTGCTGTATTGTATCTTTGGGCTTGGCCTCATGTTAGTCCCCTTTGGGGAGATGGTAGTAGGGTATAAAGATGATGATGATGATGATTGGAACTGACGAAGGGTCCTTCCACACAACCCTATATCCCAGAATATCAAGGCAGAAAATCCCACAATATCTGCTTTGAACTGGGTTATCTGCAGGGCGGTCCTACAGGTAG
Organism: Anolis apletophallus; assembly: GCA_030556195.1. Classification (NCBI taxonomy): domain Eukaryota; kingdom Metazoa; phylum Chordata; class Lepidosauria; order Squamata; family Anolidae; genus Anolis; species Anolis apletophallus. Next base: position 155,972,524 of record JARBWK010000002.1, read on the forward strand.
GCCAAGGAGGCGGCTGCATGGGGCGCCATCTGGGAAGGGGCGAATTCCCCCGCCCGCCGGGCACCAGCGCCAGACAGCGTCCTGGCCCTACCGATGTTCCTCAGACAGTGCCGCGGCTGCCTGCTTTTGGGACCCGGCCTTGTGCCCTCCGACGCCACTTCTGGGCATGCGCAGAGGTTTTCATGCAGGCGCAGTTGCTCCGGAACTGAAGTTGAGAGCAGGAGCAACTGCGCATGCGCGAAAACCTCAGCGCATGCCCAGTAGCTCCTGTGCGCAGAAGCCTGTAAGCAAAGCACTCCCTATCGGGCAGGCAGGGAGTGCTTCCCCTCTCCCTTTGTCTCTGTCCTGCCGCCGAATACGGTGACCCAATTGGGCAGGCAGGGGGTGGAAACAAAGGGAGAGGGGAGGGGAGCCAAAGGGGTATTGGCGACCTATTGCCTCCTGACAGCTGCCACCAGAAGTAGCCGCCGCGCACTGAGGCGAACTCCCTCGCCAGGCCCAATCACATGTGAACTCTACCACACCCGCCCACCTCCCCATGCGTGCGCACTGGCCGGGAGCATCAAGGAGAGAAAGGCACAACTGCGCAGGCAAATAGTAATATATAATATTTTGTTTTACTTTATTTTGGGTTATTTGAGTTTTATAGGAGTAATGAAAATATTTAGTAGAGGATAATTATATTTAAATAAATAATTTTATTTATTATTTTATAATAATAATATAATAGAATGTTATATTATATTATAAAGTCAATATATTATAATATAATTATATTGTAATGTAGTATAATATAATTATGATATAATATAGTATGAGTATGTACTATAATATATTGTATATACATTGATACAATATAATACTACTAATGGTATTGTGATATTATAATTGTATATATTTGTTTTACATGGTGGTTGACAAAATAATGTGGGGGCACCAAAATAATGTTCGCTTACCATATAAAATTACCTTAGACTGCCCCTGGTTATCTGAGTCCACACTCAGATAATGTGGGGTTTTCTGCCTTGATATTCTGGGATATAGGGTTGTTTGAAAGGGCCCTAAAAACCAAAAATAAAGGAAGAAAAGGTAACAAAGATACCAATTGAAGCAAGCCCAAGACATCCTTCCCCATCTCACTCCTTTTCCCCAACATGCCTATCCAATCCATGCTCCTTCTTTTTATCTTTTTATCAAGTTGGAAAACCAATTAAAATTTTTTTTCCCCAAAGTCCAATTGTGTGAGCACTTATGAACAGGGTGAAGGGGCACAGGCTGCAAAACAAACACCACAGGAGTGTGTATACCTTCCTAGAAAGTTTCTTAGGGCCCTTTCCACACAGCCTTAGAACCCAGAATATCAAGGCAGAACATCCCACAAGGTCTGCTTTGAACTGGGTTGCCTGACTCTGCATTGCCATGTATTCCAGTTCAAAGTAGATAACGTGGGAGATTTTATTCAGCTGTGTGGAAGGAAGGGTCCCCAGTTGATCCAGGTAGGAGTCCTGGCACTTGGGGCCAGCCTCCCTTGCTTCAAACCCAGCGCGCGCGCGTGCTCTGGCTTTCCTGTGGTCGCGCGCGCGCGGCGGAACCCTTGCTCTCGGACGCGGCGTTCCAGGCCGGACTCTTTTCCTCGGAAGGCCTCGAGCGTGCTGTTGCCATGGCGACGAAGTGGCTGCTGGCCAGCCCCGTGGGCGCGCGCGAAGAAGAGAGAGAGAAGCCTCTGTGAGGAAAGGCGGGCCGAAGCAAGCCAGTGCTGGCAGTCCGAAGGCAGCCTCGCCTCGCGCGCCATGAACAGGTAGCCAGGACAACGCAGGGCCCTCTCGGCAGCCGAGAGTTAGGGCCCTTCCCCAAAGGATAGCAAGGCACAACATCCCACAGTCTCTGCTTTGAACTGGGTTGTCTTGAGTCCACACTGACATATGTTCCAGGTCAAAGCAGATAATGTGGGGGTTTATTCAGTTGGGGACCCCTCCCCCAGCACCAACTGCTGCTCTGGGCCAGAGTGAAGAGAGAGGGGGGCCAGGGGACAGTTCCACCTTGTCCCCTAGGCCAGTGTTTCCCAACCTTTTTTGATCCGCGGCACACGTTTTACATTTACAAAATCCTGGGGCACACCACCAACAGAAATGACACAAAATGACACTCTAACACAGTCATACATATAGTTAATATGTTTTTAAATGTATTTATACACTCAGTGTGAAACCTGGGCCTGTCTCGGTGAACTCAACATAGATATCCTGGCAGGAATGGCAGAAAGACACAAACTTCCCACACAGAACGCCCATCACCAAGAGAAAATGCTATAAGAGTTTGGTGGGCATGGGCATTTTGGAGTTGTAGTTCACCTATATCCAGAGGGCACTGTGGACTCAAACAATGTTGGATCAGGACCAAACTTGGCACGAATACTCAATATGCTCAAATGTGAACGCAGATGGAATTCAGGGGAAATAGACCTTGACATTTGGGAGTTGTAGTTGCTGGGATTTATAGTTCCCCTACAATCAAAGAGCATTCTGAACCCCACCAATGATAGAACTGGGCCAAACGTCCCACACAGAACCCCCAGGAGGCAAGAGGAGGTCTCTACTTGGAGAAAGGGAGGCGGGCATTCCCAATGCATGGAGAGGGAGAGGCCAAGTACACAACGGGTGGGGAGGGGGCCTTTATCAAGGAAGGTTTCTTAGGGTTTTTATACTTCAACACACTATCTCCCCCCCCCCCTGGAGGTTCCAATTTCCCACGGCACACCTGATGATCGCTCACGGCACACTAGTGTGCCCCGGCACACTGGTTGAGAAACACTGTCCTATGCTATGCTAATAATATAATATAATGTAATGTATTGTATATACATATAATATCTATAATATTATAATATAATACAATATACTACTAATAATATGATGTTATAATTATATATTTTATATTACATGTAATATTACTAATAATGTTACAATATAATGGTATAGTACAATATAGTAATATATAATAGTGATATTGTACTATTCTAATAATATATTGTATGTGTATGTGTGTGTGTATATATATCTATATATCTATATCTCATATCTCTGGCATTACTTCGCGAACGAAGGTTCTTAGGAAGGACGCATCTCACGCTTTTTACAAGCGCGTTGTCCAATCTGAGATAGGCAAGTCCGGTTGCAGAAAGCACATCAGAAAGTCTCCTTGGGTGATGTTTCCAAGTTGTGGTTCTTTCTGCCTTGTTGTTTCTCTTCAAGACCCGTTCAGCGTGTCTTCTCGAAAGAGGCCGCAGCATTGTGGATAGTGCGTCTCCATGCCTCCCGATGTGAGGCCAGGGTGGACCATTGTTGGTGATCAATCTGGCCGAGCCTGAGGTGTTGTTTCAGGGAGTCCTTATATCTCTTTTTGGGGGTGCTTCTCTTGCGCTGACCCGTGGCAAGTTCACCGTAAAGTAGTATCTTTGGGAGGCTGTGGTCCTCCATCCTAGAAATGTGCTCTGCCCAGCACAGCTGTGTTCTCAATAGCATGGCCTCAATGGTGGTGATCCCTGCTTGCTCAAGGACAGCAACATTCGTCACATAGTCGGTCCAGTGTATATTTAGGATTGTGCGAAGACAGCGCTGATGAAAGCGTTCGAGGAGTCGTAGGTGTTGGCGATAGGTGACCCATGTTTCAGACCCATAGAGGAGAATAGACAGTATGATAGCTCTGTACACACTGATTTTGGTGCTTTGCCTCAGGTGCTTGTTGCTCCAGACTCTTTTGTAAGCCACTCTGAGTCCCCTTCGGTGTGAAAAGTGCGGCATATAAATGCCATAAATAAATAAACTTGCTTTGATGTTTTTACCTTGCAATATTTAATTTAATTTAATTAATTTAATAATCGAACTTCTATTACCGCTGCTCCCCGTAGGCTCGGAGCGGTGCACAGTTGAAAACAAATAATACAGAGTAAGACATATATAACAAACAACAAGATAAGGGCATCAACAGGGGTGGACACAGCAACAGGAGGGTAGATCAGAGCTATTAAGCTCGTCCATTGAACGGGGGGAGCCGTGGAGGGTCCCACAGGTCAAACCGCGTCCTTAGGTACTCAAGGTCCATATGGTGGTGGTCGACGCTGGCCTGCGGCACGGGTCCCAACATCGACGGGTTGTCCATCCTCCTGGGTAGGAGGTTCGTCGAGGGAGGTACCCTGCGCCTGAAGTTGATGTTCCGGAAGGTCCTGGGATGGAACCCTCCGGGGGTTGCCTTCTGCGAGCCAGTAGTTGCGGGGAGGGGTAGAGCAGAGGAGAGCTGGAATTTCCCCGGCCCCGCCCTGCCCGCCGCCGGCCCCACCTCCGTCTCATCTAAAGTGGCGGGGAAGTCCTCAGGTGTTCGCCGGCCCCCCCGCCACAGCTCGAGCCGTGACACGCGACAGTTCTCGGCCATCCGCGGCCTCATGGCCCACCATCAGGACACTGGGGAGGGGGGTCAGCCACAGGAGCCCCCGCGCCAACCACACTCCCGGCCTCAGAGCCACCGACAGCGGCTGGCCAGACACCAGCAGGTGGGTCGTCAGCAGGCGGCGACCTGGGCCGCAAGTCAACCGCTGCCACAGGGATCGCTAGCAGTCGGCCCGCCCGTCGTCATGGCTGTCCCCCGGGGGGCCCCGCCAGGACCCCCGAGACGTCCAACGCCTCCTCCAGGGGCCTTGCGGGCAGCGGTGACCCACTTTGGGCCAGTCACACAGGCTGAAGTTAACTGCCATATAATCCAGTTTCTGAATCCAAATTATCTGCTTTGAATTGGAGCCCCTGGATAAAATCCCACAATATCTGCTTTGAACTGGAATATATGGCTGAGTGGACTCAGGGAGAACCCAGTTCGAAGCAGATATTGGGGGATTTTCTGCCTTGATATTCTAGGTTACGTGGCTGTGTGGAAAAGCCCTGAATTATATTTGTTGTTGTTTTTAACTTTAGTATTGCACTTTTTAAACTTGTCTAGAGTAGGATTGTTACCTGCCTTCAGTCCCCACGGAGAGAAATGTGAGGTATAAATAAAGTTATGATAATAATTATTATATGAGGCCTCTTCTACGCTGCCATTTAAATTCTAAATTATCTGCATTGAACTGGGGCCCCTTCCACACAGCTGTATAACATCCACATTGAACTGGATTATATGGCAGATAATCCAGTTCAAAGCCTTATCTGCCTTAATATTCTGGGTTACATTGCTGTGTGGAAGGGCCCAACATTATATGGCAGTGTAGACTTATATAATCTAGTTCAAAGCAAATAATCTGGATTATCTACTTTGATAATATGGATTATATGGCAGTGTATGATCCCCATCTACAATGCCTTGTAAAATCCAAATAATCTGCTTTGAACAGGATTATATGGCTGTGTAGGCGCATAGCAGTTCGAAAACATGCAAATATGAGTAGAACAATAGGTACCGCTCTGGCGGGAAGGTAATGGTGCTCCATGCAGTCATGCTGGCCACATGACCTTGGAGGTGTCTATGGACAACACTGGCTCTTCGTCTTAGAAATGGAGATGAGCACCACCCCCCAGAGTCAGACACGACTAGACTTAATTTCAGGGGAAGACCTTTACCTAGGCACATATAATCCAGTTCAAAGCAGATAATATGGATTATCTGTTTTGATAATCTGGATTATATGACGGTGTAGAAGGGGCGTCTGGTTTTTAAATCCGAAGTTTAATTTTATTAATCCCAATTTTAAGTTTTTGTCTCTAAATGATATTCGTAAAATGTAATTTTCTAGTTATTTGATGTCTAATGTATTGTAATATTTTACTGTTATTAGAAAAAATGGGTTCCCAAGGGTTTAACTGACAATGTAAATTTCAGATAAGCACTTACAAATTATAATCAAACTGTTGCAATCACAGTATGATACATAGTAGTTGCATTCTTAATGTAGTACATTTCCTTGTTTATTTCTTTAATTCTTCCTGAAGGATGACTATGCTCCTAGTAGTCTACTCCAGTGTTTCCCAACCAGTGTGCCGTGGTACACTAGTGTGCCATGAGCGATCATCAGGTGTGCCGTGGGAAATTGGAACCTGAAATAGCCTTTCTTCCCCCTCCTGCCGAACACCTTTTCTTCTCCGCTCGGGCTCCCTTCTTACCAGCCTCGCTCTGCTCGCTTTGCCTCGCTTTGCTCTGGGGCAAGTCTGCGCAGTAGCGCCCACACGGGTCACGTCTTCCTCCCTTCCCCCCCCCTCCTGAACACGCTCACACTGCCCCCTCGGATCAAAATGGCGGCAGAAGTGGCAGTGTAGAAGAAAAAGTGTTTGGCAGGAGGGGGAAGAAAGGGCACGAAGGGGAAGGTGGAGGAAGAGGTCTCTGTCAAAAGCTGGCATGGGCCAGGTATTTTGGACTCCAACTCCCACCATTCCTAGCAGCCTCAGGCCCTTTCCCCCCCCCTCAGCCACTTAAGCAGGAAAGGGCCTCAGGCTGTTAGGAATGGTGGGAGTCCAAAGCACCCAGAGGGCCGAAGTTTTCCCATGCCTGTTTTAGGAACCTTAAAGTGGTGAGCCTCCTTCCAACATTGTGATTCTGGATAGAAAACAAACAGCAACATAACATAACATTGTTTGAGTCCACAGTGCTCTCTGGGTGTAGGTGAACTACAACTTCCAAACTCAAGGTCAATTCCCAAGCAAACCCTTTCAGTACTTTCTGTTGGTAATGAGAGTTCAATATGCCAACTCCAAAACTCAAGGTTAATGTCCTCCAAACTCTTATAGTATTTTCTCTTGGTTATGGGAGTTCTGTGTGGGAAGTTTGTGTCTTTCTGCCATTCCTGCCAGGATCTCTACGTTGTGTTCATCGAAACAGGCCCAGGTTTCACACTAAATGAGTGCATAAATACATTAAAAAACATATTACCAATATGTATTACTGTGTTAGTGTCATTTTGTGTCATTTTGGTTGGTGGTGTGCCCCAGGATTTTGTAAATGTAAAAAATGTGCCGCGGCTCAAAAAAGGTTGAAAAACACTGGTCTACTCATCCTTCAGGAAGAATTAAGGAAATGAACAAGGACATTTACTACATAACAATGTTTCACTGTTGCCTGATCTCAATGTCTGTGTACTGTGTACTGTCATTTGTATGTCTTCAAACAGGAACTGTCTGTCGTATGTGTAATGTAATCCGCACTTCGGGGTGAGAAGAGCGGAATATAAATAAACAGTTATTATTATGTCTAATATGTTATTTGATTTATGGTTTCTTTGGGGGGTTTTGGTTGCACTTTACAGCTTGTTGTGAACTGCCCTGAGTCCCCATTGAGAGATAAAGTGGGATAGAAATAAAGTTTATTATTGTTATTAGAAGGGGCCTGAGTCTACACTAATCTGGTTCGAAGCAGATAATCTGGATTCAGAAATTGGATTATATGGCAGTGTAGAGCCACACTGTTTGCTTCAGAAAACCCCAAGATAAGGTCGCCATGAGTCGGAAATGACTGGAAGTCACACAGCAACGTGTGACAGAATGGAATTCATCCTGCAAAGATTTATCTTACAAAGAGTAAGAAATGGACTTTCGAAACACTGCAGTTCACTGGCATGAAACACAAAAATATGCTAAGACCAATAGAAATCGCACTAGAACCAGTTTCCATTGTTCTTTGAATATATTTTTGTGTTTCATGCTAACAAATTGGTAAAAAATATTGAATTTGTGAATAAACTGTCTTTTTCGAATTCAGCAACCCAAAATACATTAAAAACAGTTACAATATTGCAGGCCTTTTAATACTTTCTTAATAATTTCAGTGCAACTCTGATGGTTCCTCCTTTTCCCTCCAGATTTAACATTGTCTTGGGTAAAGGGATTGCCAGACCAGGAGCATCCAAGGTAGGAGCCTTGTCTTCCCCAATTTCCCTCCATATCTCTCAATACCTCAGACTCTTGTCTTTTTAAACTAACTTTTAAGACACTCTGAACTGCAACGACAAAACTTTATTGGAGAAACTAGGGACTTCTTCGTTCCATCTCCTTTAGAAGGCAGTGTGTCTAACATTCGTGCAAAAGGCAGAAATTCAAAAGATATAGTCCCTAACACTACCACAGCACCATATTGGAAACTCTCTGCCTCGGAGTATGGTGGAAGCTCCTTCTTTTGAGATTTTAAACAGAGGCTGAATGGCCATCTGTCAAGGGTGCTTTGATTGTGTGTTCCTACAAGGGATTGAACTAGATAGCCCATGCGGTCTCTTCCTACTCTATTATTCTATGATCATGTGGGGTCACAGTTTCCTACTCCTGTTTAATTTATATGTTTTCTGTTCCCTTTCAGGGTATGCCTAAAGGGAAATCTACAAATTATTTTTACATTTGTTTAAAGTTATGAATGTGCTTTTGATGATAACAGCCACCTTTTGCAAACGGAATTATCTATATATTAAGTATATACAGTGTACTTATTGACTAGATTATTTTATACAATTCCATAGCAGGCCTGTTTCCCATTCCCCCTTCCTTCAAGGGAAGGCACATGAGTGAGTAATCAGACCTTGGTTGTGATCTACAAAGCACTTAAATTGGCTTTTCCCCATTTGAACTCTAGCCAGACCTGCTGAATTCATTTTACTAACTTAAATGAATTTCAGATCATATGTAAGATGATTAGCAGAAGTTGTAGTGTCCTAGCCAGACCCGCTGAATTCATTTTAGTAACTTAAATTGATTTCAGATCATATGTAAGATGATTAGCAGAGGTTCCAGTGTCCTGTAGAAATAACAGCTGCTACACATGTGTGAGGAAGATTAAACAGATAACATTTTAAAAATTAAATCTCACTAGTTTGTACTGAGAGACTTGGAAGTAAGAGATCTGATCCTATGGCATACCTATTGATGTAACAATAGACTTGAAAGAGGTCACATAGCAACTTTAAATGAGTGTTCCATAACAATATGGAAGTACAGAATTTAACTGATGTCATTGAGCACATATGTTTTCATAGAAACCTCAATGCTGAATTTTTGAGTACAGTATACTTTTTTATTAAGAAATTTAATCAAACCAGTTGTTGAACTAATCACACTGTTATCCAAATGGTTAAGGATGCCATTTATAGTCCCAAACTGGAGAATATTCTGTCCATCAATCATGTCCATGAAATAGCAACTATATTAGAATTATTTATATAGTGATATCTGTGGACAATCATGGTTTACAAAGAGTGGTAGGCAGGGTTCCATCCTGGGCCCGGTTCTGTTCTACATCTTCATTAATGACTTAGTGAAGAGAGGGGGCCCAGGAAGACAGTTCCACCTTGTCTCCTATGTTAAGCTAATAATATAATATAATATATTGTATGTACATATAATATGTATAATATATTGTAATTCAATATAATAATAATGATATTATAATTATATATATTATATTATATGTAACATTACTAATAATATTACAGTATAATGGTATAGTACAATACAGTAATATATAATACTGATATTGTGCTATGCTAATAATATAATATATTGTATGTATATATATCTTGTAAGCTACTCTGAGTCCCCTTCGGGGTGAGAAGGACAGCCATAAATTAATTAATGGTTAGAAGACATGATCATCAAGCTTCAGATGACACAAAATTTGGAGGGATAACCAATAATACAGAAGACAGGAGCAGAATTCAAAACAATCTTAACAGAATAGAGAGATGGGCCAAAACTAACAAAATGAAGTTCAACAGGGACAAATGCAAGACACTCCACTTAGGTAGAAAAAATGAAATGCAAAGATACAGAATGGGGGACACCTGGCTTGACAGTAGTACATGTAAAAAAAGATCTTGGAGTCCCCATGGACAACAAGTTAAACATGAGCCAACAATGTCACACAGCTGCTAAAAAAGCCAATGGGATTTTGGCCTGCATAAATAGGAGTCTAGTGTCTAGATCCAGGAATGTCATGCTACCCCTCTATTCTGCCTTGGTCAGACCACAGCGTCTGGAGAACAAGCCCTATGAGGAGCAGCTTAAAGAGCTGGCCATGTTTAGCCTGCAGAAGAGAAGACTGAGAGGAGACATGATGAGAGCCATGTATAAATATGTGAGGAGATGTCATAGGGAGGAAGAAGCAAGCTTGTTTTCTACTGCCCTGGAGACTAGGACGTGGAACAATGGCTTCAAACTACAGGAAAGGAGATTCCACCTGAACATTAGGAAGAATTTTCTGACTGTGAGAGCTATTCAGCAGCGGAACTCTCTGCCCCAGAAGGAAGGCTAAATGAGAAGAATATGCAATCGGTTCAATTACATGTACCTAGGTTATTTCACATAGGGTTTGGATATTATGCAATTATGCCAAGCAGGGGTAATTTCTTTACTACCCCCAGCATCAGAGCACTTCAGCTACCAGCCTTTTGCCACACTTCTCTTGTATAGTCACTTGTTTGGCAGGTAGCCAACTTCATATTGCTATCTTGCCTTCATTTGCACCATTCTGTCTCTTCCTGGCTACTGTTGGCTGTAGCTTGTTTATCCAGACCAGGGTCAGGAACCTATGACTCGCGAGCCATATCTGGCTCTTTCAATGCTTACATCTGGCTCACCTGCGCCCTCCTTCGCCTCAAATTCCGTGCGCGCAGCTCAGCTGGAGGTGGGGCCAGAGCCAAGCTCTCCATGCTGGCTCTCAGCTGCATGTGCAGAATTTGAGGCGAAGGCGGTGCGCGCAGCTGAGAGCCAGCATGGAGAGCTTGGTGCTGGCCCCACCTCCAGCTGAGCTGCGCATGCCGCCTTCGCCTTCCTTCGCCCCAAATTTTGCGTGCTCTCAGCTGCATGTGCGGATTTTGAGGCGAAGGAGGGCGAAGGCGGCGCATGCAGCTGAGAGCCCGCATGGAGAGCTTGGCATTAGCCCCACCTCCAGCTAAGCTGCGCGCACTGCTTTCACCCTCCTTCGCCCCAAATTCCACGCGCAGCTCTGCTGGAGGCAGGGCCAGCGCCAAGCTCTCCATTCTGGCTCTCAGCTGCGCACGCTGAATTTGAGGCGACGGACGGACGGACGGGTGGATAGAAGGAAAGAAGGAAGGGGAGGGGAGGGAAAGGGGGGAAGGGGAAAGGGGGCTAAAAACTAGGCTTATACTCGAGTATATACAGTATGCAGATACTGTGGGCTGCTAAAAAAACAAATAAGTGGGTCCTAGAGCAAATCAAGCCTGAACTCTTCCTAGAAATCTAGATTACTAATCTAAGATAGTTGCACTTTGGCCGTATCATGAGAAGACATGACTCACTCGAAAAGACAATAAGGTAGGAACAGCAAGAAAAAGGAAGAATGATAGATACTCAGTCAAGAAAGCCATGACTCTCAGTCTGCAAGACCTGAGCAGGGCAGTTGATGATAGGGGACTTGGGGTCTCCCCTTCATAGTGTTGCCATAAATCACAGCAGTTAACAACAAAAGGACAACAAGCACTTGCACAGTGTATCTGAATTACTTTAAGTTTCTCTTTGAGAGTGTCCAGAGCTTAGAGAGATTTGCTTGATGGGCTCAAGCAATGATCAGAGCAAGAAAGTGTGCACCATTTGAGAGAACTAAGAAGAGCTTAACATACGGCAATCATTCAGACTTTATCATTCATGGCTGTTTGCTGAATGTGAGTGTGAAGGGAAAAGTTATGATGTGTAAGTGTATGGCAGCAGCTACCCTGAAACAGAAATCTTCCCTCATTTTCTGTATCCTTTCATCTTTCTCTTCTAATGTTTCCTTTGCCTCCTTAATGCCTACACTGGCTTTTGGTGTATGATCCAGCTTTAAAAACAGTTTTAATCTTCATATCAAGTTGGTTTTTTGTTTTGAGAAATGTGTCACTCATGGCAAAGAAAAAAACTCTGGGTTCATAGAAATGATTTATATGTTGCTGTGTAGGTCGGCCCTTATCCAACCAGTCTTTTTCTTAGTTCTGTCTTGAAATCATTCTATTGTGATTTTTTGCTCCACCTTTGCTTGACACTGCCTACCCTTTGTTCCCCTGCTTTCTTTGCCCAAGTCCCAATGGGTACTATTGGTGTCAAGCCTTCGTCGGCAAAGTAGATTCTGAGGAAGGATTTGAAAAATGAGAGAAAGGTTATATCATAGAGGCACGAAGAGCAGCAAAGAAGAAAGGATGGACTCATTTGGTAGAGCAAGAGATGTAGAGAGTACTAACTGATAAGCAATGCCAAAGATTTAAAAGATAACATGAATGGGACAAAGCCTGAAAAGGCAAGGAATAGAGATTCAGGAGACGACAAAAAGCCAATATAGGGATTAAGGAGTTTTACTTGGTCTGAGTAACAAAAGAAATAGATTATTTTGGCATACAGATGTACGGAACCAAAGAAAGATAATGGAAGACTACAATGGAACGTTTGCAGTAGTCTAGGTGAGAAATAGCTGTACTCTGGCGTGAGCTGGTCCATGAGGTCACAAAGAGTCAGAAGCGACTGAACGAATAAACAACAAAAATGAGAATGTTGCCAAGTGGACAAGTAGAAGGGCTGTACTTTTGAAATATTGTAGAGAAGCAGCAGGTGAACTGGTGTTGTATTGGGGTGGGCAAAGCAAAGGAGTCAGAAATAAAGTCAGTATCAATTTTATTTTAGAATTTTATAAATTTGCTGCAGAGGTGCTGCCTCATGCTGAATACAGAGGGACCTTAATCAGGAAATATCTTTAATGATCCATACATTCTCTACCTATTGAGGCAGATTCATAAACAAAAAAACACAGCCATCATCATGCTGCAGAGAAACATTGTTATATCCAAAAAAGAGGAAAAGATGAAGATTTATACCATTGATATTTTCTGTGGTCCCCTGAAAAACATGTGTTATATACAAAACATCTCTACTATTTAATTGTTTTTATATAACATATGCTTCTTTGTTTAGTCAAGCATGAAAGCAACTTAATACCAACTGCTTCCACAAAATTATGTTAAGCCATACTGTTATAGCAACAATACTAATATTATATAAAATTAAGAAATAGTTTTTGAATGCTCTCTAATAGTTTCATTTCCAGATCATATGTTTAGGATACATTTCCCTGCTTGCTTCCAATAAGCAGTTTTTTTCACCATAATATTTGGATTTTTTTTCTGTTGCGTTTTTTTTAGGTTTCAGGAATGACAGGAGTGATTGGTCCTGAAGGTATTCACTCTTAATGTATTTTATAGTACTTTTTAGGTCTTTAAATTCTTCTTATTAAAAATAGCAATCAATGTTAACATCTTAAAAGATTAAATGTCATTATTTAAAATCCATATAAGAATTCTTCATTGTTTTTGCTTTGATTATCTTGCTGTTCTGGGGTTTAGGTGCAAACTTATGCTTGTTCCAGGGTTTAGAGTGCAAATGTAGACAATAGGCCGCCATTCTATATATGTTCTTTTTCTTTGGAAACAAGCCCCATTTAATAGAATGAGACCAAGTATGAATATCCTTTTATATAGGATTATGCTCTAAAAATAATTATTGGCACAAGTGTCCATATTAGCCTGATAGTTATGAAAGTGGCATATGTGCTGTCTGGACAGTAATGTTGTCTTTTAAATAAGGGCCACACATTCTGTGTTATGTTTTAAATGGCAAAAGTCCCCGGAAGGTCTTTCAAATGTACTATAGCCACTAATCCTTTATTACCTGACAAGACCACAAAATGAACAATGGGGGCTGACAACAAAATGTTGCAATATATCCACGTCCTAAAGCAAGAACCCTTATTGGAGTTTGTGGAGATTGGGAAACTTTCAGGAGTTAAAAGTGATACTTCTGCTTGTGTCCAACTTTCTGAAACTTGTTTCAAAGTCCTTTATAGTATTAAATGGTTTAGGTTCAGTGTTCGCAAATCTGGATATCAAAAAAGAAATAGTACAGTGAACAAGAAAGAATTTTTAATTTTCTGGTATACATTCCTCTGATCTTAATACAATTTCCGGCAATCTGTAAACTGATAACAAATCATTTCATTATTATCCTTTTCATTTCAAAATCAAAGATCTCTCTCAGCCCCCAATATTGCAGAGATCCTGAAATACCCTGAACATGGACCGTTGTCAGGTTGTTTGTAGATTTTCTTTAAATTTACCAACACCTTAAATATATATATCCCTGAAGCATACAAAACATCTACCTTATTATAGGATAGCCAAATTTTACAGCTCAACTGATCATTCAGTATTAAAAGGAATGTGCTGTTTTAATAATATGGTTGTTTTCTTTGATTATCTGGCTTTTGGTCTTAGATAGCTAATAAGAATGTTCATTAATTTAGTACTAAATATATGTTGAAATGCTATCAGTTTAAAGTTATGTTTTATTTTGATAATCTTTGTATACAATGAAAAAATACAGGTTAAGTCCAAGGGCATGAGATTATTTTTTCTTTTTAAAAGATGGATTTGTCCTAGAAAAACGGTTGTCTTTATCAAGGTAAGGAAGGGAAATGAGTTCTTACCATTAGTTAATTTAGGAACTTTGACACCACATGATATTTCAGTATTTTCCTTAATCATTTCTACTTAGAAGTAAGTCTGATTATTTGGGATGTGCTTATTATACCATAGTTCTTACATAATTATATTATACTACATTACATAAATTGGCTGAAGTGTATTATTATTATTATTATTATAAAATAATAAAATTATTTATTTAAATAAAATTATACTAAATATTTGCAGTAAACACCAGTAATAGCTTTTTCAATAGAAAGGAGCTTTTAGAGGAGGTATTCTAAAGCATCAAAATCAGAGTCTCCCAAATGTCCAAAAAGCCTGTTAGAAAAAACAGCCAAAATGTTCCGGATGCAGCGCTCCAAGGTCATTTACACAGTCCACATCCTAAACTTTAGACTTAGGGTCATCCTAATTCTGAAATTACTTGAAGACACACAACCACAGCAATCCTATTTCATCAGCCAAAAACAGGCCCACACTTCCCACTACATTACTGGTAAGTTTATGTTGGTTAAAATTGTTCTTCATTTTAAATATTGAAATCATCTTTCTTTTTTCCTTTCTTTTTTTTGCACTACAAATAAGATATGTGCAGTGTGCATAGGAATTTGTTCATTTAACCCCCCAAACTATAGTCTGCACCCTCAACTGTCAGGGGGACTGTGAACTGCCGCCTGCTTAAAATGTTTGAGGAGGCCTGCTCTAAAGCAATAGAGCAACAGAAGGTGCATCATTCTCTCTCCATTACTGCTCTATGTGTGTCGTCACATTCTAAACACACTTTTTCTTAGATAAAGACAGTCCCTGAGTTACAAACATCCAACTTACAAATGACTCATAGTTACAAGCAGGAGCGAAACAACAGGAAGCAAGAGAAATCTGCCCCTACGAAGGGAAATTCACTCCTGAAAGAGTTATCATGGGGGAAATGTGTCTCCACTGAAGCTGTCTCACCAATCCCTGTTTCTGCAACAGGCCTTCTTTTTTTCTTCTTTTTTTCCAAAATCCAATTATCACAGGGACAGAAGTAAAGTGAAATCTTATCAGGGGCAAAGACAACAAAGCAAACACCACAGGGCTATTCACACTTCCCTATGCTATCCAAAATTATCTATCTATTTACCTATGGAGTTACATTTTAAAAGTGTGCCTTTTCCTACTTACAAACAAATTCAGCTTAAGAACACCCTATAAAATCTATCTTGTTCATAACTTGGGGACTACTTGTATATGAAAAAGAGATTAACCACATTTTTTCACACATTCATATGGTCAGTGGCTGCCTCTGGACTTTGGAATTCCCTTCCCAGGGAGGCCAAAATAGTCCCCTCGTTGTTGTCTTTCAGACAGCAAGCTAAAAACTTGTTATTCAAACAGGCTTTCAAAACATGAATGGACTAGGGGGTGCTGGATTTTTAACAGCTTTTTATTAATAATTGTATTTTAATTGAATTGTTTTAACAATTGAATTAGTTTTATTCTGTTAAAATATTTGCCTTTTAATATATTTAACTATATTGCTTTTTGGTTGTTAGCCACTGTGTTTGAATTCTTGAATAAAATTGGGTAATAATAAGTAGTAGTGATAGTAGTAGTCATCTTGCAAACCTAATTCATGTTTTCAATAAAAATGAGCATGGGAGAGCAACAAAATCAGTTTAAAAGTAGAAGGGTGGACATAATTGTGGAGTTTGTTTTAAAGGGTAACAAATCCATCTGAACAAATTTTTACAGGAATCGGGGGGGACACAATCTGAGAATATGCATTATTTGGCTATAGAATGCAATTTTTCAAATCCTGTACTGAAGTGATTTGATACATTTTGATAGTTTTGATTTGTACATTGTTGGCTATTCCTAACCCACAATGTCCTGCCACATATAATTCATTTTTCAATTTTTAATTATTATTATTATTTGGTATATTTTGGAAATAGACTCCATGATTAGATTTGGGGCAGTGCTGTTGTGTAGATTCATCCCTGGATGTGTCTTCATCCTTAGGTGAACAACATGGGTTCTTGGTAGGTAGAAAGTGTTCGTTAATGTTGCACCTCAGACAAGAGTAGCCCCTCTGGAATCACTCACACACCAGACAGTACTTGAAAAACTAGTTCTTTTATTGAAGCAATATTGTTCCAGTAAATAGGTTAAAAAGGAAAAGGCAAAACAATGATGATCAATCCAACAGAGTCAAATCAATTCAAAAAGCACAGTAAAAACTGTTATTCATATAACTTGAAGCATAGCAAAGCAATGCAATCCATAGATGCAATATAATAACTTGAGACAAGGCAGGACCAGGCAGACCAAAAATCATAGGTACAAGATACTAGGCAAAAACCAAAAACCCATAGGCCAAGGAACAAGATTTCTTCAATGCTGTCTATTCTAAAACGAAGGCTGGAATCTAACATGGGTCTGTCTTTTTGCACCTTAAGTAGAAAACCAACTTGGTTTCATTTTAGCTCTCTGTTTGATTCTCTCGCTTTGGCGTTGACCTATGGCCATCTGTCTTCTCACACAGATATCTGCCTTGCACTCAAAACTCCCTTCAATTTCCCAGGCCTCCTTTTCTTGGTCATTAACTTCTTCGCCTGTTGTTTTATCTAAAGCAAGCTCTTCCCTATCCTTGACCTGAGGATTCTCATCTAGAGCTGGCCTGGGAATGAGACCATTCTCATTAACGGAATTTCCGTCTGCAGGGCCCCTAGGAATCACAACTTCATTTTGCACATTTAATTCATTTTCAGCATCTCCATTGAAATCAGCCTCATGGGCTTGAGAGCCAGGCTGAAATACCACACTTAATTTGTGTATGTGTATGTATGCAACAAAACAAGATAATTTTATCTGATATTCTAGATTATTAAAGGTTAATAGCGGTCATAGGCAGTGGTCTCCTGTGTAGAATCCCTTTCCTTACAGTCAAGACTTTTGTTGCCACAGGTAAAGGAAAAGATGGTGATCTTAAGTCTTGTTAAAGTGTATAAGATAAGTTGTGTACCACACACAGTTTATATTTTTCCTTAGAAATATTTCCCTAGCTTTAAAATGACTGGGCCATCAGGGAAAGGGTCTGCCATTGCTGCTCCCTAGTATTTGCCCTCTAAGGCAGTTACCTCATTAGTATTAGAGATGTCCCTGCCACTCTTGTTTATTTATTTATTTACCATATTTCTAACCCGCCCTTCTCAACCCCAGAAGGGGGACTCAGGGCGGCTTACATTCAACCCCATTAAGAGGCTATTTCAACAATACAATAAAATCACAGCATCAACATAGCAAGATAAAAACAACATAATTAAAACTATGCAAAGTCATCATTAAACATTAAACCGGCCTCATCAGTCTTCACCCCAATCCAGTTCGTCGCTTAAGGTGCTGATTGCTTTATTGCCCAAACGTCTAGACCCACAGCCATGCCTTTACTTTCTTTCGGAAAGCGAGGAGGGAAGAGATCGATCTTATCTCGGTTGGGAGTGTGTTCCATTGACAGGGGGCCACTGCCGAGAAGGCCCTGTCCCTCGTCCCTGGCAGGCACATTTGAGCTGTAGATGGGAGCGAGAGCAGGGCCTCCCTGGATTATCTTAAATTTCTAAGTGGGACGTAGGGATGGATGCGTTCGGACAGGTAAGCTGGGCCAGAACCGTTTAGAGCTTTATAGATCAACACCAGCACTTTGAATTGGGCTCGGAGATGGACCAGCAGCCAGTGGAGCTGACATAACGGGGGTGGTATGCTCCCTGTATGTTGTCCCAGTTAGTAATCTGGCTGCCGACTGTTGGAGTTTCCCTACCGTCTTCAAAGGCAGCCCCACGTAGAGCGTGTTGCAATAATCTATTTGGGATGTAACCAAAGTGTGGACCACCGTGGCTAAGTCAGACTTCCCAAGGTACGGGCGCAGCTGGCGCACAAGTCTTAGTTGTGCAAAAGCTCCTCTGGCCACTGCCGAGACCTGGGGTTCCAGGCTCAGCAATGTATCCAGAATCACTCCCAAGCTCTTCAACAACTAAATTCAGTATGCATAGAAAAAGCCATTGGGAAACAGCATCCTGCTGAATATCAATTGCTGGCTGTTTGCCTTCATATCCTGTTTGTGGGCTTCCTCTTGATGCATCTGGTTGGCCACTATGGGAAGCCATTCCTTGGAGCAGACAGGCCTTTGGTCTGCTACACCAACACAGACTTACCAAATAATTGGTTAGCAATACAAGTGCTTTCAAGTGCATATTTATTTTTAATTATTTTTCCACTTTATTAAACTTTTGTTTATACTTATGCAACTTTTTTATTCTGTGTTAGGTATAATGGCTTAGGAAAAACTGATCAAGTAAAGGTAAAATATTAATCTGGAATTGTGCTATATGTTTGTTTGTTTTTTTAAAAAAAATGCATTTTACTTTTAATACTTTTAATTGGAAAACATTTTAGTTTTAATCAGCTGAATATAATTTCTGAGTGACCGAAGGCCACATTATGTATTATGTTATGGTGCTCTACTACAGCATGTAGGAATTCTGATTTGTAAGACGAATCATGATGAATAATTTGATAACAGAATTGGATGGCTGGTCTTATGGTTGGTTGTTGTATCCATATTGTAGGAACAAAGGATTAGAAGAGTGCATGTATGTGGTCCAAAAGGTAAATAGTTTATACAGTCAACATTGGATAGTGTCAGTCTTTTTCATACTCTCTTGGGTAAGAAATGGTTTGCTCAGGTTGGACAAATTCAGCCCAATAAGTGATTAATTTCTACAGACTAGAAGTGTTAACAGGCAATTCGGAGGAAAGGGATTGAGATGTAGTTGGCCTGAGATATTTTACTGCTTCAGAGCAAAGACACACCTACCCAAGTATAAGAAGCAACACAAGAGAAGTTCCAAAAGCTGTGGAAATATGTCCTGTTTTGCAAGTAGGAATGAAAACAGTGGCTAGAAGAAATTCCTGACCCCTCTCCACCCCCACCCCCCAATCTCCTCTAGATGTTAGACTGGCTTCTTCATCCTATTAATCCACCCAAGACAGACTATTAACAAACAGCTTATGGGTTAGAAAAGGAGTTCTTCCTAATGTTCAAGTGGAATCTTATTTCCTGTAATTTGAACCCATTGTTCTCAGTTCTAGTTTCCAGGGCAGCAGAAATCAAGCCTGATCCCTCTTCACGATGACATCCTTTCACATATTTATACATGGCTATCATATCTCTTCTGAAGGCTGAACCTTCTCTTCTGCCAGGTGACCCAGGGACATGGGATGGCTCCCCCCTCCTGGTCCCATGGTAGTTCTTGGCCGCAATATGCCACATACTTTTCCCCCAGTCTTGCTCTGATGTCAGCAAGAGCAACGGTGAACACTGAGAAGGGGGGAGAAGAGGAATCGAGTTTTATCCCCTCTTCTCCTTTTTTTCTCCCTCAGCATGCCATAGTTTTCCTTCTGAATAGTCTGCTTCACTTTCACCATTGGAATTATTAATACCAATGAAATATCAGCATTACTGCCTGACTTGCTGCAGAGAGGGCAGATATATCATAGTCTAGTGTTTCTGAGTTTGAGCATCCAGGTGTAGAAACCAATATTGTTTGTTAGGTAAATTACATTTTTTCCATTTTGAGATTCTGTGTTGGATCAGTTGAAATTCCTCAATGATAAAACCTTTTCTATAAAAGCTTTTATATTGAAAATTATTAAGATATATATATATATATATATATATATAGATATATTGTACCACAATTTGAATCATTTATGTTATGCACATATTGATACTGAGTTTGATTTGCTGCTAAACCAAAGTCTGCCTTTGATTTTGATACCTCGGTGCAGAATTTAAGAAAATAAGAATTGAATAAAAGGTCTAAAAGTCAGTAAGGGTTTCTGCATTTCAGTGGCATTATTATTCTGCCATTGATGTCAAAGCATTTTTATGGTTGTTCTTCTCCTTCTCTTTTTTTTTTTAAATCCAAGGCAGCATGGGATGTGGAAATGAATCTTCAAACAAATCTTACACTTCATCAAAGCAGATCTTGTTATGTGCAGCCAAATCATTAGAAAAGTAAGTCTCACTTCAGTAGAGTTCTTAATTAATTCTGTTATTAGAACAAATTGCTGACATTGGACTTTTTCAGTAGTGAACTGTAATCTCTTCATACAACACTGTAGAAACCTTCTCTTGAGGCTTTCTTTTGAAACTGTTGGACTGGTCTTTATATTATGCTCATTGGTGGGATACTGCCAAAAGCATCGCATGATGAATGATTCTTGCATCAGCTTTCATGTTTAGCAGAACATCATTATCTTATTGAGGGACTGACTCCACAACTTCATTGAATGTTCCTTGTAGCTCTTGGGGGCTGCGTGGTATTATTGGTTAGAGCTGAGAGATTTTGGAAGATCGAGGAACAGTTCTCTGTCATGGATCCTCTGTGAATACATACTCATGCAATATCTCCAGCTCGCAGAGCAGATCGGAACCTTCTAGAAGATAAAATTGACACATTAAGTAGCCCCGCCCCTCCATATATAAGCTCTCAGCACAGAGCCACCCACTCAGTTTTCTCTTTTCCGCGCAAGCATTGAGAGAACCTTCTTGATTCGGACTGCTCTATCTGGTATAGTACTCTACTGACCTATTTTGGATTGACTACCCTTTGCTAATCGATTTGGACATTGTCACCTCTATCTGGCTTGAATTTGGACTGTCTGACGACTCTTCGGATCCCCCCTTTGGCATGGCGACTTCCTCATTCAAGTCGTGCGCTCAGTGCCCCAACGTCCTACCGGACACGGACGGGCATGATCTCTGCCTGGTCTGCTTGGGCGAAGGTCATCTAGCCCAGGGCTGTCCAACTTCTACCGGGCCCAGGGCCGGAATAGAGGTCACTGATGACCTCGGGGGCCGCTCGGCCCCGCCCCAGGCTCCCGCCCCTGGGCCCCGCCCTCAGCCTAAAGCTGTCATTCTCCCTCCTCCTCCTCTTTCCCGGGCGCCTAGGAAGGACGGGGGAGCCACCGAAAAGGAGGAGTAGGCGGCGCCAAGGGCAGCGCGTCACGCCAGCATCTAGCCCAAGCTTGCAAGATATGCAGGTCGTTCACCACCCAGACCCGCAAGAATAGGGAGGCCCGCCTTAAGGCTGCGCTCTACGAAAAGGCCCTGCTGCCCGCTTTGGCCCCGTCGCTGGACCAAGATCTCCTACCCACCGTGGAGATGCCAGCGCTGACCCCCCCCTCACCCAGGGGGGTTTGCGGCCCCCCCTCCGCCCCAGTTGGAGGCTCCTCCGGCCAGGAAGGCCCTGAGGAAGACCAAGCACTTGGTCCCCAAAGATGGCTGCCAAGCCGCTGCGCCACAGAAAACGGCCGCGAAAAGCGCGCGAAAAGGAGGTGAGGTTAGCACTGTCACCAAGGCCCTCTTCTCCCCTCCTCCGCTGCCTGCCCCAGATCAGCCCTCTGGTGGCGAAGGACTCGTGGTGCAGCCGTCCCTCTCCCAGCCGATGGCGGCGCCGCTCTCGAGCGACGGGAGAGGAGGGAGTGGATCGGGAGAGCCGAGCCCCATTGCAGGCCAACAGAATGGGTGGCTCCCGGCCCCGATAGCGGCCCCGCAAGCCCCTCCCTCTGAGCCGGGTGCAGCCCCATCTCGGTCTCCGATGGCAGGAGGCTCGGACAACCTCCGGCCTGCCACGCCGGTCTTCTCCTCGCCGCCGCTGCGGGAAGAGGCTCAGCCGAGGCCAGCACCCCCGATCCCGTCGGGGCCCTTCCTGACCGCCTCCCCGATGCCTGGGCATGCCCCGCAGCGGGGCCGGGCTCCATCCCGCCGCTCCTCGCGTTCGAGCAGGCGCCGCCGGCGGAGATCGTACTCTTCCGCTACGTCGACGTCCTCTTCTTCGACCTCCACTTCGTCCTCCTCGGGCTCGTCAAGGAGGCGACATAGACGCCACAAGAGGGCGCACAAGCGCCGGCATCGGAAAAGGAGCCGAGGGTGAGAAGAGCAAGCCCCCCCCCCCTCCTTCTGGCAGTGGACGGCGCAGGGCTACATCTATGTTGGCCCGCCCCCACCGCAGCCTCCCCAGATGGCCTCTACTTCAACCTCCTTTGCTGCTCCAGGCTCTTCCACTATGGCTCACCAGGCTGTGATGGCTCCTCTGCCCCAACCCGCCCCGGCTGCTGCCCAACAGGTCGTACAGGCAGCTCAGCCTTTGATCACTTCTGCTCACCTGCCTAGCCAGCCATCGCTTGCTCCTCACCAGTGGGGCACTGGGCCCCAACCACGGCCGATGGCGGACGCTGCCGAGATTCAACATCCAATTGACTCAGATGTCTCGGGAGATGAACAGGACCCTGCACCAGAGGGTGTGGTGGCAGAAGGGGACATGGGGGACATACCGGACTTCAGTAATTTTGTTATAATGATGTCCAGGTTAGTTAGGGCCTTAGACTTACCTGTCCCAAAGGTCAATGATGCAGTGGAGGACCCTATGTTCCCTTCGGACGAGCAAAGGCTCCCCACTGCCCAGGCGGTGCCCCCCCTCCCATACTTAGCAAAGCTAACCACGCTACCTGACACCTCCCCAGCCCTTGTGGCGGCAGTCCCACGGCGGCTTGATGCACTGTACAGGGTGGACCTCTCAGCTTACCAATGGTTGGCTCGGCCTACTCAGCCCAATACTGTCGTCACAGAGCTAACGAAATCCAAACGATCCAGAGGGGCTTATTCCACCCCCGCTGATAAGGAAGGGAGGAAGCTGGATGGGATAGGCAAGAAAGTGCACACTACGGCTGGGCTGATAGCACGTATGGCCCACTTCCAAACTTACCTTAGCGGGTATCAGACTTATATTTGGAACAGGATTCTCCCATACCTCAACCTGCTCCCACCTGAGCGCCGCCATCTCCCTAAGGCCCTCCAAGTCGAGGCATTAGCTGTCTCACGGTTTCAGAAGGACCTTGGGAAGCACCTAGCCGAAACCTCAGGCCGGCTGTTTGCTGAGGCAACTTCTCTGCGTCGTCACGCCTGGCTCCGCACTGCCTCCCTATCAGAGGAGGCGAAGGCTCTTGCGGAGGACCTGCCCATGCTGGGGAAAGGTCTGTTTAACCCCGAAACAGACTCCGACCTCAAATCCAAGCAGGATGTCCGCATAGCTGCGCAGGACTACGGCTCCCCTAACCAGCCACAGCCCTTTAATAGGCGCAGAGGCCAGCAGCCATCCACCTTCTACAGGAGGAACTATGGCAACCAATCAGGAGGTGGCTTTAGATATGGAAACAGAGGACCCAATAGGTTCCAACCTACAGGTAAACGCCAAGGCTACACTCCGCGCAATAGATTTAGGCCTTACCAAGGCAAACCCAAATTTCAAGGGGCGCCTCGGAAGCGGTTTTAGGGTTAAGCCTTGTATTTCTCATGTCTTACAGATGCGGCCTACGTTCCGCCTGATCCTGTTCCTGCTGACCCAGTCCTCCCTGCCCGACCTCCCAACCCAGGTCCTATTTTTTTCTTGGACAAGCTGTCCCAGTTTTATCCGGCATGGGAGGCCATCACCACTGATGGCTGGGTCCTCCAAATTGTCAACCAAGGTTACGCTTTAGAGTTGTTAGATGTTCCTCAGTTAGGTAACGTTACGTCCACAGCTACTTCTCAGCCCCTCCTAGAGGAGATCCAAACGCTTCTAGCCAAGGGAGCCATTTCCCTGTTGGCTCCTTCTGAATATTCGAGCTGTTTCTTTTCTCGTTACTTCCTCGTAGACAAGAAAGATGGTGGGGTTAGGGCTATTTTAGACCTTCGAAAGGTTAACTGTTTTGTAAGACCACGCAAGTTTAAGATGGTCACCCTGTATTCCATCCTACCCCTCTTAAATAAATTTGCCTGGTTCGCCACTATCGATCTCAGGGACGCTTATTTTCATATTAGCATAGCGCCTCAGCATAGGAGGCTTCTCTCCTTTAAGGTTGGAGACCATGCATATTGTTTTAATGTCCTCCCGTTCGGTTTGTGCTCAGCTCCGAGGGTTTTTACCAAATGCATGGCGGCGGTGGCCGCCTACCTCCGAACGAACCGGGTTACGGTTTACCCGTACCTGGACGACTGGCTACTGGTGGCCCCAACCAGGGATAGACTCCTAGCAGACATCTCGTTCACGCTCTCACTCCTGCGCTCTCTGGGCCTGGAGGTAAACTTCGAGAAGTCCAATCTGGAACCCTCGCAGAAGATCCCGTTCATTGGGACTATTATTGACTCAGTGACAGAACGCGCATACTTACCTGTCGAGCGTTTTCTTGCCCTGTGCGATGTAATATCCAAAACCTTACATTCCACTATGGTTACGGCCCACCATGTCCATACGCTGCTAGGGCATATGGCCTCCACAACGTCGGTCACGCCTCATGCCAGGTTACATCTTAGACCCTTACAAGCTTGGCTGCTTTCGGTGTTTCACCCCCTCTCGGATGACCCGACGATGCAGTTGCAAGTGCCTTCGGATGTCCGTAACTCCCTCTACTGGTGGTTGGACTCCACTAATGTTTGTCGTGGCCTTCCCTTCCTGCCTCCCAGCCCTTCACATACGGTGACCACAGATTCATCCCTAACGGGCTGGGGCGCCCATTCTGAAGACCTGGTAGCCCA
Source organism: Anolis apletophallus (assembly GCA_030556195.1). Lineage (NCBI taxonomy): Eukaryota > Metazoa > Chordata > Lepidosauria > Squamata > Anolidae > Anolis > Anolis apletophallus. The sequence goes on from JARBWK010000002.1 coordinate 155,997,621, forward strand.
GGGCCTATGGTCATCGGCCGAGTCTTCACGCCATATCAACTACCTTGAACTCCTGGCTGTCCAGAGGGCGCTAGAGGCGTTCGAGTTGATAATCACAGGGAAATCGGTCCTTATTTTGACCGATAATACTACTGTCATGTATTATATCAATAAACAAGGTGGTACCCATTCCAGGTCCCTATTAAAGTTGACCCTGCAGCTTTGGGACTGGTGCCTTCAGAGAGGCATCTCCCTTTCTTCACTACACCTCCCGGGGGAAGAAAACACCGTAGCAGATGCGCTAAGCAGGTCTCCACTCAGTCACCATGAGTGGTCCCTGCTGGATACGGAGGCTGAACGTCTATTTATGGCATGGGGTTATCCAACAGTGGACCTCTTCGCCTCTTATGATAATAATAAATGTTATAGATTTTGTGCCCGTAGAAAAGAAAATTTATCACAGGGATGTATAGGGGATGCCTTTCTTTTTTCTTGGGACACAGGGTTGCTTTACTCCTTCCCCCCTTTCCCTCTGCTCCTCAAGGTACTGTCCAAGATCCGGAGGGACAACGCCAACTGCATCCTGGTGACGCCATGGTGGCCACGCCAGCCATGGTTTGCCCCACTCCTGCACCGATCCCAGGAAACTTTCATCAGGCTCAAGGGGGTCCCCGACTTGCTTCTGTCACAAGGGAACAGGGTCCTGTACCCGGAGGTGGCCAAACTGCGCCTTACGGCGTGGCGGCTGCGTCCGGTCAACCTGTGTTGATATCTGATCTCTCCCTGCCGGTTCAGCGTTATATAGAAGCTGCCCACAGGGAATCCACAAAAAAATCCTACACTTATAAATGGAAGAAATTTAGTACTTTTATGGCACAGAGGAATGCAGACCCTTTGTCTGGCTCGTTACCTTTAGTTTTAGATTTTTTGGCGGATTTGGCTGGGCAGGGCCTTGCGCTATCCTCTATTAAGTGCTACCTGGCGGCCATTTCATGGTTCCGAAGGAAGGCTGGCCTTCCGTCATGTTTTACTGACCCAATGGTCAAACTATTCCTCAGAGGGTTTTCATATTCTAAACCTACAGTAGCCCCGCTGGCTCCAGGATGGGAATTAGATTTAGTCCTATCAGCATTAACTAGGCCTCCTTTTGAACCCATGGCGTCGAATGACGTCTCCCACTTATCCTGGAAGGTCGCATTTTTAGTTGCCATCACTTCAGCTAGAAGAGCTAGCGAATTATGTGCACTCCGTGCTGATGCCCCATACACTATTTTTCACAGGGATAAGGTAGTATTGCGCACGGACATTGCGTTCCTGCCAAAAGTAGTATCCTCATTCCACATGTCACAAGATCTAGTTCTGCCTGCCCTTTTTCAGGAACCCAGCTCTCCATTGGAGCGCTTTTTACACTACTTAGATGTCAGGAGGGCCTTAGCCTTCTATTTGGACAGGACTAAAGGGTTTAGACAATCTACTAGGCTGTTCGTTAAGTATAGGGAAGACACCAAGGGCCTCCCTGTGTCACCCCAGAGAATGTCCTCTTGGATTGCGGCCACCATCCGTTTGGCGTACCAGATGGCCAAGAAGGAAGTCCCTCAAGGTCTGAGAGGCCATTCTACGAGAGCGATGGCTACTTCAACGGCCTTCATGAGGGGTGTTCCATTGGATGTGATCTGCCGTGCTGCAACCTGGAAGACGCCTTCGACCTTCGTGTCGCACTATAAGGTGGATGCCATTTCCAGGAAGCAAGCGCAGTTTGGTAGAGCGGTCCTGTTTTCATCGGTGGCATGACGCCCACCACCCAAGGTTGGTTGCTTTGTAAACTGTTGCATGAGTATGTATTCACAGAGGATCCATGACAGAGAATTATTAGTTGCTTACCTGTAACTGTAGTTCTCTGAATGATCCTCTGTGAATTCATACGACCCGCCCTTCCTCCCCTGGGTCATGCCCCTCGTCTGGCTGCTTGCGGCTAGAAAACTGAGTGGGTAGCTCTGTGCTGGAGCTTATATATGGAGGGGCGGGGCTACTTAATGTGTCAATTTTATCTTCTAGAAGGTTCCGATCTGCTCTGCGAGCTGGAGATATTGCATGAGTATGAATTCACAGAGGATCATTCAGAGAACTACAGTTACAGGTAAGCAACTAATAAATCTCTTGATGCCACCTTTACCTTCTACAGAATGACATAATGTAGAAACATAAGTAAATTCAGAACGTCAAAGCTTAATATTGCTTTCGTTTCAGTTTGCATTTCTTAAATCATATATGATTTTGTCTTTTCTTAGAGAAAAGGATTTAACAAGAATTTCAAAAAATATGAATATGAATGTGGGACTACAAGAATGTGTAGAAGAAGAAACAGGTACGATGTATGTTTTCATGTAATTTCATGTAATTGTTCAACCAAATAGAGCTCAAGTTAACTCCTGGATGTCATATGTCCTGTATTAGAAACTAGAGCTGATGTGCTCTATCCAATGCAATTTTCTGAATCGGCACCCCAAACCGAAGTTGACCAAAAACTGATTTGTAACCAATGTATTGTCGGAGGCTTTCATGGCTGGAATCACTGGGTTGTTGTAGTTTTTTGGGCTATATGGCCATGTTCTAGAGCTCAAGATATCCATCTAGCATATACAGGCAGTCCCCAAATTATGAACAAAATAGGTCCTGTAGATTGGTTCTTAAGCTGAATTTATATCTAAGTTGGAACAGGTACATTTTCTAACAGTAAAGAGAGAGTAAAGAGAGCACTTTGGATAGCATAGGAAAAGGTTAACACCCTTGCGGTTTTTGTTTTACTGTCTGTGCTTCTATTCAAAGGATTGTACCTCACTTTCTGTCCCTGTGATAATTGGATTGTGAATATATTGAGTTGTTGTGGAAACAAGGATTGGGGACACAGCTTCAGTGGAGACACCTTTTCCCTATGATACCTCTTTTAGGACTGAATTTCCCTTCCCAAATATGTATTAGAAACATACAATCATAGAATCCTAGAGTTGGAAGAGACCTCGTGAGCCATCCAGTCCAACTTCCTGCCAAGAAGCAGGAAAATCGCATTGAAAGCACCCCTGACAGATGGACATCCAGCCATAAAATTAGGGTTAAATATCAAACTGCTTGGTTACTTTGCTGTAGAAACATGCATGTTATAATATGTGGCCTTACATGTCTATTTCGGGAACTTTTTTACATATTATAACACTGCTCAAGAACTATAGATCATAGCATGAGACCGAAGCACTGATTCTCCTTCCTTTTAAATGTAATTTGAGGAAGACTGAATGGGATCTTTGGCTGTACAACATTAATTTTTATGGCACTGTACCTAAGTTTGTATAACTGTATGTTGGCCTTATTAGTATAAAGGACATAAAGTTGATAAATGGAATAGCATGGATTTATCTACTCAGAAAGCATAACACATTTGAGAATGTGGGTGTATTGATTGACTTATTTGTTTCCATCCCATGTTTCTCTCTTTTTTCCTCCTCAGGAATTCATAATGATCAACATTTGAAGCCAGATTTGGAGGGATTGAATCATGAAACAAAAATAATGGAGTCTAAGACAGAATCAGAAGGAAATGGTTGGCTCAGATTTCACTTCCCATTTGGATATATTATGCTAAACACAGCTTCAGGCCTCATCCAGACAGGGCCCAAAATGCGCGACCTCTCGCGCTTTTACCGGAGCCATCCAAATGATGCCTCCAGTAAAACTGAATTAATTCGAGACAGAGCAGGAAAACCCTGCTTTGTCCCAAATTAATTTGATACCTGGTAAGTCCCAGATCTTTAATAAGATCCAAGTCTTTTCCAGGTGTGGACTGAGTGTGGATTGGGCCTGGTGACCGTGTCACATGACCCCCGAGCCCAATCCACACAGCTGTCTCAGGGTTCTTGTTGTTGTTGTTGATTGCCTCTATGAGCCCAGAAAACCCAGACGGCACCAACCCTCTCCCCCAAAACCCCAAAAGAAACCGTTAAAAAGTTAAACAACTTACTCAGCCACTGTTAAAGTATTTCTGGAGTCTTCCTGGCGCATAGAAATAATGCACCAGGAGACAAGGGGGTAAGGAGGAAAATTATTCCCCACCCGCAGCACATTATTTCTACGTGCCAGAAGGACTGCAGAAGTACTTTAATGGCAGCCGGGTAAATTGTTTTAATTTTTAAGAGCTTTTGGGGCTTCTGTGAGTCTAGGTGCCCTCCCAAAAGGAAAGCATCTAAACACACACACCCCTCCCCCCAGCAAAGTGTGGGTTTGAGGGGGAGGTGTGGGAACTTAAACCCACTTTGGCACGCATTTAAGTGAAGTCTGAAAGTGCCCTCAGGAGGAAATTTGCTTGACTTGTAATGCTATTACATTTTTATCTTGATTTGAAGCTTGTGCATATAGTATACATGCTATAAAAAGTTAATACGAACTAACCTAAAGGTAATAGAGGGCAGTATTCTAACCACGTATCTAAAATATTGTCCTTTCAAACTGACAGTAACCCCTTAATACTAGCTGGTGAGAAATTCTGCTACATAAGTTTTTAGATCAGAGATTAACATATTTGGAAGCAATCTTCAGCTTAATTTCTGGTTTTCCTATTAATTTGAAAACATGAATTAAAGGAAAATTTAGCATGCTACAAAGGACTGCTATCTTAGAAGAGGAATTTCTCCTGTCTTTTGGGAGAAGGGGATTACCTATTCTAAGATGACATCTGCCTCCTATGCTTTGGATTTGTATTTTTATTGACGTTCACATCTGCTATCAATTACTCAATTAATTAATGAAATGATTGACTAACATTTTAAATACCATGTATATTCTTTTTGAAAAGCAAGTTTGGTGCAAGCACAAGAGTTAATAAAGATGTTTCTGCGATGAAGAATGAATGTAGTTTGACACCACTTGAACTGCCATAGCTCAATGCTATCAAATTCTGGGATTTGTAATTTTGTCAGACACCAGTAGTCTTTGCCAATGAAACCTAAACACTTTATAAAACTACACTCCAATGATTCCATAGCATTGAGCCATGGCAGTTAAAGTGCTATCAAAGTGTATTAATTCTACAATGTAGCTGCACCCTAAGAAAGCATGCGGTCATCTTCCAATTTCCTTGCTTCACTATTTCTTTTTTAGTAGTAAATAACATTTACTGACAAATTGTCATAAGTGGCATTGAAAGAAATCTTGAATTCTAACATGAAATTGCTGTGTACATAGGCCTTTCTATATCTTTGTCACCTTTTTATTACCTTTTGATGATGTCATAGCTTACTTAGCCCTACTAAATAAAGAGCTAGACTGAGGCAGGTTTCAAATGAAAAGGATACCCTAAGGAGTCTAACAGGCCATTATTGAGCAATGGAAGATAAGAAACCTGGTAGGTGAACTTCATGTAGGAACTGTTGGCAAAAGGCTGCAAGTCATTGCATATACCTTCTTATAGAAGTAGTAAGAGGAGACTTCTATACAGTTGAGGTAGACTCTAGTCAGTCACTGCTAGATATCTGGAATGTATTTTTATTTTAAGTATTTCTTAGTCACCCTTCATCTAGAGGAATTTGGAATGCTATGTCAAATTGTGACTAAAGCTTTTCACAGAAATATGGACATTAATCAGTTATGAACATTGTCACCAGATAGAAACAAAGTTTTACAAAGTTGCGTCACATAGTGTTGCTGTGAGTTTTCCGGGCTGTATGGTCATGTTCCAGAAGCATTCTCTCCTGACGTTTCACCCACATCTATGGCCGGCATCTTCAGAGGTTGTGAGGATGCCTCTGAGGATGCCTACCATAGATGTGAGTGAAATGTCAGAAGCATGCTTCTGGAATTTGGCCATACAGCCCGGAAAATTCACAGCAACCCAGTGATTCCAGTTATGAATGCCTTCGACAACACATAGTACACACTTACAAGCAAAGTAACAAATATGGTGAATACCATAATCTAGTATAGTGACTGAAATTTCATTACATATTTTTTCTAATATGTATTTACAAAACTAAGAAATTGATGGAGGATGGAGAATGGAGGGGGATGGAGAATGAGGCATCTGTTTCACCTCAGGCTGAGACTTGTCGTATAAGATATTCTGATTAATCCTTTACCACCTCACTCTTTTAAAGTATTACTAGTTGAAAGCTTCTCAAAAGGATTATGAATAAAGATGTATGCATCAGATCAGTAGCAATGTGCAATCTGATGGAAAAGGAGAAGCATGGGTAGATTTGTTTATTCATTGCATCATTGAAAAGTTAGATAACCAAGATTCAATAAGTGATGTGGATCACTTTACACAAGTCTGGAAATGGCTGCTGTGCTTCCCACCAGTGATTCTCTTTCTGTTTACTCTGGATATACAGCACATCTGTATTGGGATGTAAAAGGAACTGAGCTTTCTTTGATAAATGTAACTTTGGATTATCACTTTTAGCATTTTATTTTATTTATTTCCATTAGCACCTGGAGGAACTGCTGCAAACAGCACATCCTACCAATAATCTAAGTTGAACTGGAATGATGCACGATAATTTCACATCTAATATTGTACTTGTTTAGCACATTTAACTAAAAAGGAAGCCTTTTAGAAACTATTTAGACACAATACTAGGTTTGTCTATTTACAAGTTCTTATTGAGTTAAGACTTGTGATTCTCAGGCCGCTCTGGGTCCCCCCTCGGGGGTTGAGAAGAGCAGGGTAAAAATGCTGGAAATAAATAAATAAATAAATAATTCCCCTATAGGTGTAATAGCATTGTAGCCTTCATTTATTTCTGCAAATTCCAAAGTTTGTTCTAAGAAACAAAGAACCTTTTATTAATTTAGCCTTGGAAAAAGCTTAAAAGAGCAAATGTTTCTTCTGTATGCAAATCCAAAAGGATGGTGCATATAACTGAATAAAGAAAAGGAAGATTGTCATGTTGAGGAGGCTTTGCCTTAGGGCCCTTCCACACAGCCCTATATCCCAGAATATCAAGGCAGAAAATCCCACATTATCTGAGTGTGGACTCAGATAACCCAGTTCAAAGCAGATTTGTGGGATTTTCTGCCTTGATATTCTGGGATATAGGACTGTGTGGAAGGGCCCTTAGAAGGCAGGAAAAATATTTTACATAAGTAACTGAATATAGTTGCAATTAACATTTCATTGTATTAAATACTCATTTTTCTAGTGTTTTATATGTCTGTATTACATTTTTGCTCATACTAATTTTCAGCTCTACTAACTAATTTTCAGTCTACCTGCAGCATTTTTAGAGGAGTCCTTCTGAATCAAACAATGTGATCATTTAGCATTATTTCCCCCCATAAATGTATCTAATTTCATTTTAAAATATATATCTACTCATGGCCATCACCCATTCTGTAGAAAATAATTCTCTATATAAATTTTATGTCAAACCCTACCACCTTTTTCTGTCCTAAATCTTTTGTTGTATCTTGCCATTTGTCATTTCCAACTATGGAAACCCTCAATGAAACCCATCCCAGTGTTTTTCTGGGACTGAGAGTGTGTGACTTTCCAAAAGCCCCTTCTACACTGCCATATGAAATCCACATCTGCTTTGAACTGGATTATTTGGCAGTGTAGACTCATATAATCCATTTCAAGGCAGATAATGTCTGATTTGATAATCTGGACTATATGGCAGTGTAGAAGGGGCCTTAGGTTTCCATGGTCAAAGAGAGACTCAAACCCTGAATTCCAAAGTCATAGTCCAATGGTCAGACCACTTTCCTGCCTCTTTCTTCTGTATCTATTGGCAGTTCATTTTTCTTGGGCAACTCTATTCTAATAGTAAGAGAGAGAGGAAAAGGAACATATCATTATCTACTCTTCCCACATCATAAGTGATTTTGTGAATACATATCCTAACTTAGTTATACCTTTCTAAATAAGACTAACCTTTTTAGAAGTAGTGGTCTTAAATTGGCCTAAGGACATAACAATTTCCTTATAGAGGAAATATTGCAATCCCTTTATCATTTTGGCTTTCTTTATCTGGAAAATAGCTGGTGCACAAGATAGAATGGTGAAAGTGGATTACAAAGATAGATTTGAACTAAAGCTTAGGGTTATTGAAATACTTTATATTGTTGATCTTATCTTTGTTTAAATGTAATTTGGCTCAGGAAGCAGCTAAATAGAAATCATTTTAGAATATGTAATGCAGTCAATCACAAAGTGAGTTTGCTTACATTCACATTCGTTAATACTAATGTAGAGAGTTAGTGCAGTGCTCTCAATCTTGCCAAAGCTCCATTTGCTTGCTGTCACTTCCTGTTTGCTCTCTTCATATATAATGCATTCATTTTCTGTAGATGAAGAAATGAAAAATTCTAGTAATGTGAAAACGATTAGTAACAATGAGGTCACAACAGAAATTCAAAAGGACAGCGTGGATAAACAAATTGCTGATGAGAAGCCGTCGGAAAGTTCAGATGATGATGACAGCAATGGACAAAGTGACAATGAAGTGAAAAAGAGAGTTGCGCCACTACAGTTAATGGGAGAGGTACAAGTGCCATTCAAAATCTTTCTTATATCATTCTTATAAACCTGCTGTGCCAAAGGGCTGGCTTTCTATAAATAACCTAGACTGAAATAAATTATTAAAACCAGTTAAAAATAACTGCTAGATAGTATATAGAATGGCTTTTCCTAATAAGAAGTAATGTTTTGGTGGATCCATGCAAAAACAGGTTCTTTCAGACTTCTCTATAAGATGTTCAGTGCATGCCTTGAAGACCTGTGGTCTTATTGGTACATGTAGTCCTTCCATCAATGGCAGTCATGATTTTTCATACCTCCATTACATGATGAAGCAGCAGTGATGAAATGTTGTGGAAGTGTTGATTTTACAGACTAGGAGAGAATTTCTGTGTACTAATCTGTATATTTTAAAATACCCTTTATAGTTTCTGAAAGCAATAATGGAGCGGAAATACCTTCTTGCAAAAAAACTGTGTCAGATGAGTAAGTATATAATTTTCATTTTTCTCTATTTTTTTTCTTAAGTGTCACTGAAGTAACCATTCACTTAGGACATTAATTTATTCACCTAGTTTCAGTTTACTTATTCGAATATTTGCACTGTAATTAATTTATTAATCTTAGTTTAAAGTGTCACAGAACCCATCATTTTTCTCATGACAGCAGATTCGCTTCTCTGCTCAGGGACTGCAAATTTTCTGTGTTCTTTATTGAATGGCTTAATATAGAGAAAAGAACTTGACAGCAGCATTCCAAAACATATGTTGCAAGTATACCATTCTAATCATAAAATTTCCAGCACTGTAATTACTCTCACTGAACAGAGATACTAAAGTAAGCAAAGTGATCTATATTGACACTCTTCAATGCATTCTTGTACGGCTTCATGTAGAAATGTATTTCTGTGTAGAGCAACAGGAACAGCTTCTCTCCCCTGTTCCTTAATGCTGTGATGATTCTGAGAATATGAATAAAGTGATCAACATTTATGTGAGCATTATCATAGTGAAATAATAGTGGGAAAAGTGGGAGAGTGAAAATCTGTTCCATCGGTTTTCCTAATTTCAGCTACTACTTATGTGATAATATGCTAAATTGGACAATAAAAACATTGTGAAATTGGGCAAGGCAGTCAGCATGGTGTAGTATTTTGAGTCTCGGACCATGACTGCTGGAAACCAGGGTTTGAATCCACGCTCAACAGTGGAAACTCATAGGATGCCCTTGGGCAGGTCATGCTCTCTCAAGTTCAGAAGAAGTCAAAGGCAACCCCCACTGAACAATTCTTTTCACAAAAAATCTGTGCTAGTTTCACCTTAGGATATGTTGAAAACAACCTAAAGGCATGCAGCAGCAATCAAATTAGATGATAAATACATTTAAATATGCTGTGCATTTGCTGTGTCTATATTACAGTATCCATTGAGATTTGCTTTCAAGATCTTCTCATGGATACCCAAATCTTGGGTCCTATTATTTACAATTTCGTAGTAAAATGATGTCCCTTGAATATTTTCAAGCCATGGATGGTTGAATCTGTGGATGCAGAATCTGTGGATATGGAGGGCCAGCTGTAAGCCTGGGAGAGGGATCCCGGCCCTCCAGCAGTGCCCTGAGCGCCAGGAGATCGACGAGGACACCGCCGTCTCTCCCTTTCGGAGAGACAAGCCTTGAGCAAGATGGCGGTCAACCTTGAAGTCGCCAACATTGAGACCGCCAACTTGAAGGCAGATGTCGCTGGGAAAGCTTCCTCCCAGCCACCCATCGGTCACTCTTGACGTAGACATGGCTGCAGAGCTGGGAGGAAGCGGAGGGGGCGCCAGTCACAGAGCGCCACATCCGGCAACGACCAAAGAGTTCTACAGTGGAAGGAGTGCAGAGCGGCAGCTCCGGCTGCCCAGAACAGCAAGCAGACTGAAACAAGGGCGCCGGGAGCTGAACCAGAGGAGCATCTGAAATACAGAGTCAACCGACGGAGACTTCAGCACCGGCGGTTTGGCCCCAGAGTTTTCTGGGGTCTGAGAGCCAGGAACTGGAGCCGGACTGAAACCTTAAAGGAGCCCAGTATGGAGCGGTGAGGGCCTCCCAAAAATCACCATGGTTGAGACCCCTCCTTGCCATCTGACTGGAGTCCCCTTCCCATCACTTGGAGGTGTGGCCGCTCTGAGGTTGTCGAATGGGCCCTTAATACCAGACTATAGGGCTGCTCGGTCCCTAACCTTACCTGCGGCCTCTAAACTGACTTTCGATCCCACCTGATACGCAACCCTTAGTTCACCTCCACCTTCTTATATTTATTATAATTTAATGTTATGTAATGTGTTGGTTATTATATGTGTATTCTATGTTAGATTGTATTTATGCATACTACTGTAAACTGCTCCAAGCCTTCGGGGAGTGGCGGTCTATAAATGTGAAGCATAAATAAATAAATAATGATTATAATGTTTGTATGTTTATCCCTCATTGCATATTATAGTACTGTGTTTCCCTGAAAGTATGACACCCCCGATTGTAAGACGTATCAGGGGTGTCAGAGGGGTCGGCTTATATAAGCCGTACCCTGAAAGTAAAACGTACCGTGGGCGGCATGGCATGGCTTCTTGGCTGGGTGACGAGAGGCTCCCAGAGGGGCTCAAAAGGGGCCCGGAATCCTCCTCTTCTTTCAGCGGCGCCTTCCATCCTCCTCCTCTTCCTCCCAGCAGCGCCTTCTCCCTCTCGCCGGTTCCGCCCCTCCCTTCAGTGAAGGGAAGAGGGGCGAGCTGCCGCCGGCGAGAGGGAAGAGCGCCTGGCGCAAGTCCCGCCCGCACGGCGGCTCAGGCGTCTTTCCCCGCCGCCGCCCCGCTCGTCGCGCTCCAAGCGGGAGCCGGGCGGGCGGCAGCGCCTGAGTCGCCCTGGGGCGGGACTTCCGCCAGCGCCTTCTCCCCTCTCGCCGGATCCGCCCCCCTCCCTTCACTGAAGGGAAGAGGGCGGAGCTGCCGCCGGCTCGCCCGCGCCCGGCTCGCCCCTCCCAGCAGCGCCTTCTCCCTCTCGCCGGCAGCTCCGCCCCTCTTCCCTTCACTGAAGGGAGGGGCGGGCGGCAAGAGGGAGAAGCTGCTGGGAGGAAGAGGAGGAGGATGGAAGGCACTGCTGGAAAGAAGAGGAGGAGGATTCGGGCCCCTTTTGAGCCCCTCTGGGAGCCCCGTCGCCCAGCCAAGAAGCCATGCCATGCCGCCCGCGGTAAGTCTTACTCGCCGCCTTACTTTCGAGGGTACCCTCGGCTAATGTAAGCCGTACCCCGAAAGTAAGCCGTAGTGGGGATTTTGGGGGTCAAAACAAAGTAAGACGCTGTCTTACTTTTGGGGAAACACGGTAGTAGTAGTAATAATAATAATAATAATCATCATCATCTTTATTGATATCCTGCCACTATCCCCCAAAAGGGACTCGGGGTGGCTTACAAGGCTCGGTAAGTGTAGTATATAACAGAGACAGTACATGAGTATAAAAACATTATCACATTAAAGTTATAAAAACAACCACTATTAACACATCAAATAAAATAAAAACACAGTTTAAAATGCAGACCATCTGTAGTTAAAACTAGCTGCTTTCAAATCACAACTAAAGTGCCAAAGTGTCAACCTCCTATGGGCCTATTTCATTTCAGCCTCACATGGACCCATTATATAATCATAATCCTGGTGAACAGTAACCCCAGTGCTAATATTCAGTAATGTAAACTGCACAGTAATGGGAAATGCACTTGCCTCAGATTTTAGACAACTTGCAAGGGATTTCCAACTCAACTAGTTTTACTCCTAAGGAAATGGAGTTGCTGTAAAATGAAAAATGTATTTGTTCTGTAAAAAGAACATTTTTTCTATAATGCTGGAGAGTATGTTTGCATATTTATCTCCTTGTCTTATAGTGGATTTTTTAAAGGTGGGTTGGAAAAAAATACTGAAATATTGGGACAGTTCTGCTATATTGTTAATAGTAATGAATATTATGTCTTTTAAACCTCTCATGTGAATTTTTACACATCTTTCGTTTGTGGGTGCTTTTTAAGCTTGGGATACGGATGCAAACAAAGAAGCACTTATGCCGGGGGGGGGGGGGGGGGTGGTAGGACTGTACACTGCTGTGAACCAGAACTGAATTTTTGCAGATTATCCATTTTTTCTGTTACATTGTATAGACATTAATATTGCCCTTTCCTTTCTTGTCAAATTCCAGTTCTAATATATGAACCAGAAAACCCTGAAGCCAAGCAGTTTCTTCCACTTATTGAGCAAAAACTGCTGTTGGGTAAGTGTGAAAACTGCAATTACTGCAAACATTTCTACAAACATTTGTAACCTCTAACTGCAAAGAGCTTGAGGTCCTCTTGTATTTGTATGGTGTCTGAAGACAAAACATCAAGAAGCTAATGAAGGATCAAACAATCACATTTCTGGGGGGAAATAAAATATAGAACTGTACTCATTCTTTCTCACAGTGGACTTTGAAAGGTATCAGAAATGTGAACTACACTTGAAGCTCAGTCCTATGTATGTTATCTACAAAGTAAGTCCCACTGGATTCAGTTTCAAAGTGTGCGTAGGACTGCACCATTAGATGCTAATTATATTGATTCACACTGTTATAAAGCATACTCACATGTTATCATATAACTGGTGTTTAATGTAATATTTATGTAAATGTAAAGCATCTCTTTATTTGTGCATCCAGTATTATTCGCCCTTCCTATCCCTCCATAGGCTTCCAGAGCAGTTTTTAAGGAACAGCACAAGAAAAATAAAGCTGGGGTAGAGTGGGGAGTTTAAGAAAGATCACTTCTTAAAGTTTCACGATTCCTATAATGACCAGCTAAGAAAGTAGCCCCTGGTGGCACAGTGGGTTAAAATGCTGAGCTGCCGAACTTGCTGACCGAAAGATTGGCACTTCGAATCCAGAGAGCGGGGTGAGCTCCTGCTGTTAGCCCCAGCTTCTGCCAACCTAACAGTTCGAAAACATGCAAATATGAATAGATCAATAGGTACCTTCAGCGGGAAGGTAACAGTGCTCCATGCAGTCATGCCGGCCACATGACCTTGGAGGCATCTACTGACAACGCCAGCTCTTTGGCTTAGAAATGCAGCATCTCTTCTGAGGACTTGATATTGCATTCAGCAGGCAACATCCGCACAAAATAATAAAATAAAGTAAAGTAAGGAGAAAAAAGTGTGCTAGAATGCACATGTTTAAGTGTTTCCCTCAGCATAAAGCCACCATCAAAACCCCATCGAAATACCCTTCTTGTTGCTCCTGGTCTATGTTGCTCCTGGTCTGTGTTCACTGCATATTTGGAGACACCCCTTTTCTCATGCTGCGGCATCCTCCAGCTGTGCTAAAAAGCCATTTCTCATATGCAGATAGATATCATTGTCTTTTGGGTCACTTGAAGATTGTGATTAAATACAAACAGTTCATCAATAATCAGGAAAAGTAAACAGAAGTATAATACTCCAGAGTAGACCTGGGCAATTGCCGGCCCTCCAGGTGTTTTGGACTTTAAATTCCAGAAATCCTAACAGCTGGTAAACTGGCTAGGATTTCTGGGAGTTGAAGTCCAAAACACCTGGAGGGCCGGCAATTGCCCAGGTCTGCTCTAGAGCAGTGGTTCTCAACCTGTGGGTCCCCAGGTGTTTTATTTATTTATTTATTTATTTTGTTTTGGCCTTCAACTCCCAGAAATCCTAACAGCTGGTAAACTGGCTGGGATTTCTAGGAGGCCAAAACACCTGGGGACCCACAGGTTGAGAACCAGTGCTCTAGACACTTAATTTCTAGGAGCTAGCTCCAAGCAAATAGGATCTCGTATTTTATAGAGCTGGAATATATTTCCATTTCCTAAGCACTACTGTAATATATTTATATGTTTCCACAAAAGGTGTGAGCACCTTTTGCAGCATTTTTAACAAGCAAAGGCCACTGTTGTTGTAAGAAAAAAGCTAGAAATGTTTTTCTCAATGGTTCGAGGTAGATAAGATTATTAAAATATATAAACTATTTACAAAAAATGCCTATATGCCACATGCAGGTTTCTTTGAGTTTTCATACCACCACTGCTGTTTCTTTGGCTTGACAGGGCTTCATAGAATGACATCAGCCCTATTCCTTGCCAGAACTTTGGGACAAATATCCATTATTATTATTATTATTATTATTATCCAATCCCCTGAGTGACAAGTAAAAGCATTAGAGCAGTTCCATATCTTGAAGGGCCTTTCCAGGCTCAATGAATAATAATTTCAGGGCTGCCTTGAGTCCATATGAGGAAAGGAAGAGCAGGAGGGCAGCATCAAGTCAACAAAGAAAGGAAGCAGTGCTGCAGGCACAGTCCAGTATATCAATACTTGTTTAAAGATGTTCTGAAAAGTAGTGACCCCGTTATTATTACATACACTTGGTCTCTTCTGCATTTGAAAAATATACTGTAGGTACCTTTTTAAAATCCAAAAGTACAATAGTAAACAGCAACACAAACCTTTTAGCATTGCATAGGCCAAGAATGGTAAATAAATGGAATCTACAGGCATAACCTACCTAAGAATTGTCCATGCTTCAATCCAACCTGCAGTAAACATTTTCAGAAAGTACTTTTCCTCAATAGTAGCAGGAGATGGCTCCCTCTGTTCATTTTCCCCAATAGTGATTAAAGATCATGCAAAGAGATCAATATCCACTGGTTTCCCCCTTTAATTTGGGAGACTTTGCATTCCAAATGAAGTGTCATCAAAAGGAGGTACATAGAAAAGGTACCTTGGGGCTATGAATCCTGCATGTCCTAGAACAGTGGTTCTCCAACTTCTCCTCCAGATGTTTTGGAGTTCAGCTTCTACAATTCCTAACAGCTGGTAAGCTGGCTAGGATTTCTGGGAGCTGAAGTCCAATTAATGCTGACATAAAGTTTGCTTCTTTTGAATTTGCATCTTAGATAGCGAACGAGCTGCTGAAGAAGATGGTGAAGAAACTGGTGAAGAAACGGATGAAGAAAGCAGTGATGACAGTGAAGAGGATACCAGCAATACAGATAACAGTGGGAGTGAAAATGAAGAAAGTTCTGAAGAGTCTGATAAAAATACCTAAACATTTCAAAATGTCCCAAATTGGTGTTTTTTATACAGTACTCAAGGAGTTGCAAGCATCACATCAATATCCATTTTTATCTTCGCCTCCAACCAAACTTCTGCAGATTGGCTGGATAGTTGGGTAGGGTTGAGTAGTAATTCATAAGACTGCAAAGTTTAGATGATTAATTGGCCCAGTTAACTGATCATATATGATAACAACAGATTAAATATTATCCCTAGTTAATCAAGACCTCCGAAACCTCCCGTCTGACATTAGAGTTTTATCCGTGAAGGAGACTCTGCCAAGATTAGCAGGGATCTGGTCAAGGGACCACTAAATCATACATCCCTTTCCAGATGTTATCTAGAGAGATGCTATTAGGCATTCATTATGTGAGTGTCCTTTCCTTTAGTGTGTGTGCATAGTTTGTGTACAATACTATGTAATGCCTTTTGTTTCGTCAGAAAGTTGGTAAACCTTGACAACACAAGTTTCCTTTATTCCAAGGGTTATTCGTACTACTTCAGTCATTCTGGAGTGAACCTGTTCTTCTTTTCTTCGATAAGGAATAGATACTCAGCTTGTAAGCATTTTCTATTTTGCTTTGGCAATAGCAGCTAGAAATCTAGGAGAAAACTTTTGATAGTAGGTCCAGCTCTAAATGACATTGTGAGTCCAAAGAGCAATTGTGACAGCTAAAATACAAAGATAGGCACCTCGTCAAGTCACAGGATGGTCTTACTGACAGGAGCTGCACCCCACACAGATAAGACGCTGCCAAATCAGTGTCAAGAGTTTCTCTCCTATTCCAAAGATGCTCCTTATGCTTAACAAACAACTGTGCTCATGTTCAAGGCATAAATGTACTTAATTCCAAACTGGAAACTGGTATTCTGTACCATCAGGATGCTTTTTATAGAATTGGGAGATTTCAAAAAATAGCTATTTCCAATTCTTAGGCCTGAGAACAGTTTGGTGAATATTATTATTATTATTATTATTATGGTGTTGTGATATATGTTCCTCAAACATGCACAAAATCATTGATGAAAGTCCAGTAGTTACATGTAAGTAATTTTGTTTACTCTGCTGTATTTGTGGCCCTCTGGTGGCACAGCGGGTTAAACCACTGAGCTGCTGAACTTGCTGACAAAAAAGTTGGTGGTTCAAATCCGTGGAGCGGAATGAGCTCCTGCCGTTAGCCCCAGCTACTGCCAACCTAACAGTTCGAAAACATGCAAATGTGAGTAGATCAATAGGTACCATTTCTATGGAAAGGTAACAATGCTCCATGAAGTCATGCTGGCCACATGACCTTGGAGGTGTCTATGGACAACACCAGCTCTTTGGCTTAGAAATGGAGATGAGCATCACCCTCTAGAGTTGGACATGACTAGACTTCATGTCAGGGGAAACCTTTACCTTTACTATGCTGTGTTTTAAATATAATTTTAGAAATTATCACTATTTATCTTATTCTTAATTGCTAGGGATTTTTTTTGATTGCCCAGTTTATTTGTGTGTAAATAACAAATATTCTTAAGGAATGTTATAGTAGATAATCCTCTGTATATAATGACATTGAGTATAATTGTTCCCTGTATTGAAAGTGCAGCTTGTACATGAAAGAATCCTTAGGCAGTTCAATAGAACTTCACTTTTTCACCTCCCATCCTCTTAAGTGTCTGAAAGCAGCATGCCAAAGCCAATGTAGAAAATGGAAATGTTGAGCATATCTCTCACATCCTCATAGAAGTGTCTTCCACTGAAGAGTGCTTTATCTGGATATATAGTATAGGTAAGAATCAGATCCATATTATTTCTTCTTCTTGGGCCTAATATAATTTTAAATTTTTCCTTTAATGCAATTTGGGATCTTGGAACATTTCATGGATGAAGTGAAGTGGATTGTACTCAGAGTATAGATACCCAGGTTACTTTCCCCACTTCATATGTCCATACTAATAAAAGAGGATATCTGGATCCATGCCTGTCTTTTTGTGGTAACCATAAGCCATTGGGATGTCATGCTAGATGTCTTAAAGTCTTCATATTTCAAGCTGATATCCAGAAATGGAAAGAGCACATGAGGTATGTCTGCTTCTCTCATTGCCATTTGTCACTGCAGCAGTGCCCATCTCTCACGTTTCAACTAGTCACCATCTATTTGCTCACTCGTGCTCTATCATACAATCCACACTTGTCGCGTAAGCCCCTTCCACACATCTGAATAAAATCCCACATTATCTGCCTTGAACTGGGATATATGGCAGTGTGGGCTCATAACCCAGTTCAAAGCAGATATTGTGGGTTATTCTGCCTTGATATTCTGGGGTATATGGCTGTGTGGAAAGGCTCTTAGTCTTCATATCCATCAATAACTGTACTTAAAATCATAATATTACAGATCTTTTAGGGGAGAAAGGTAGGGAAACAGTAGTCTCTCGCAAGTATAGGTACAAATTGGCAGTCCCTCATCTAAAGCATTACTAGTAACATTCTTAAAACAGAAAAAAGTAGTAAAACAAAAGAGAGCTGAGGCACTCTTGCTAAGATTCCCAAGAGCAGGGGTGCTCATTAGGTAGATCACGATCTACTGGTAGATCGTGTAGGGCATCCTAGTAGATCGTAGGCAGGGTGGGAGGAAGGCTCAGTCCCACCCCGCAGGCTCCCGACACCGCCCAAGTGCTGCCGGCCTGGGTTATCTGAGGTCCTTTCCACACAGTTGAATAAAATCCCATGTTATCAGCTTTGAATCAGATTATATGGCAGTGTGGACTCAGAAAACCCAGTTCAAAACAGATATTGTGTTATATGTTTCACATTTTTGTAGTGGGTAGGTAGATCATTTTGACTTGGTTGTTTTATAAGTAGCTCGCATGCTGAAAAAGTGTGAGCACCCCTGCCCTAGAGGTTTAAAAAACGTAGAAAATGAGAGAGAGCTCTCTTGAGCATGCAACTGAATTGTGTTTTCAATGGTGTTGTCAGCGTTTTTTTTCCCTCAAAGCTACTTTTCAATATAAAATCCCAGCATTGAGTCTCTGTAGTAAACAAATGTAAATGAAATGTGTATGATATTAGAAAGATTAGAGCAGACAGCAGAAGCCTAGCATAGGTTACTCTTTGTATAAAATAATGTGAAATCTGACTCCTCCAATTTTTGGTCTTTTTTACAAAGAGGCAGAACTTTCCAGCTGCCAGCTAATCTTTACCTGTCATCTGAATAAGATGTGACAACCATGGTCTTCATTAAGTGTGAAACACTTAGTACGGCTCTGTGACTGATCAGTCATAAAGAGAGAAGGAGGAGAGAAAATACCCTCCTAGGTTACCAACATTTGAGAGTTCAGCTGGCATAGGATCATTGCAAATATACAGAAAATGACTTTTGGAGGGAGTAGATGTCAGAGACGTTTCTTCTTCAAGTTCTATGCCCAATATAATGTCCATGCAATTAAAATGAATGCTGACAAGTAGATTTTGTAACTGTTAAATATATGACTACTTACGTCTTAAACAAGCTCTAATCATCTTACTTCTTTTGAAGTGTCTAAAAATGGGTGCTGTGAACAATGGATATGAAAGGCAGAGCTTTCCAATGGACTTGCTATCTAACTTAGATAAAGAAGAAAGTATTTTTAAAAATCTGGAGGAAAAAGAGTCTGAAAACAATGGGACATACACTAGCTGATAGACATTAAGGATTTTTTAAAAAGAGGATTAATTGAATGATTATCAGCTGGTATATAATTCTATAGATAAAGAGTAATAGGGGAAAGAGCACAAAAATAGAGAAAGAACTCTTGAGTTTTGACATGCAACAAAGAACCAGAAGATTACAAAGATACAGGAAGAATATGCAGAGAATTCAGATACGAAAGACAGCCAGGAGGGAAAAAATGAATAGATTTGAAGGGAAGTAGCAATCATAAATTGAATGTGCAAAAGTAACTTGCGATCTCCATAAAAAGTAAGACAAATGGCAGAAAGCAAAACAAAGTGTCTTAAGATGGAAAACAAAATTAATTTATTGCATCTCAAAAGCATAAATAAGTATAAAACTGATAAAAATTGAAGGAGCACAAGCAGCTAAATATTTTTTTACCAAGAACAAGCAACAGCAACCACTTTGTCTGTAGCTTTAACCCGTAGTTCTGAACCTTTTTTTGACCAGGGACCACTTTGACTAAGGACCACTCTCCAACATTAGTACTAAAAGGGTTACGAATCAGTTTTTGGTCAACTTTAGATTTGGTTTGGTTATTTGGGGTGCTGATTTAGAAAATTTTATTGGATTAGACCACATCAGCTCTAGTTTCTGATGCAGAACATATGCCATCAGGTAGTCATCATCTGCTCACCCACAGAAAACCATATTTAATAATCTAGAGCTGATGTGGTAGTAGTAATCTTTTGTGGGTAGTCAGCCTCTCCCCTTCTGACGTCCCTGTTGCCTCAGCACTATAAGAGGGTTCCACAAGACCAGTAGTTCTCGTTGCCACGTGGTTTTGAGACAACAGTGTAGTAATGGTGAGGCCACAGACCATATTTTCATTCTTGCAGACCACTGGTGGTCCACGGATCACAAGTTGGGAACCACTGCTTTACACAATTCTTCCTCTGTACATGAGGCAGGACATTGTGAGCAAGTATACAGATGGCCATGTTCCAGAAGCATTCTCTCCTGACCTCACAACCTCTGAGGATACCACACCTCTTTGGTGTGGGAGGGACATCAGACACAGAACTTCATTTTTGTTATACAGTATATTTTTAGACTTCAATGGAGGTGGATTGTAGTTTGCCTCCTTTCAGATTTCAGTGAGTACAGTTCTACAGTTTGGACTATATCTGTGTGCCTAAAGACATTGGACTATGGACTGGTAAGATGAATATATACAAGTAATTTGTTAGTAAACCTAAGATGGTTTTTTTTTTCAAGAAGACCGCTTTGTTGTTGTTTTTTAAATTTTATTTTTATTTACATCATTTATATTCTGCCCTTCTCACCCCGCAGGGGACTCAGGGCGTTTCAAGAGAGTGTATCTCTTTTGGGCAACTGCAAATTCTGCTTCAAAGAAACAACCACCCTCTGCTAACCAAATATATTTTGTAGTGGCATGTCTTTATGCTTGGCAGTTTACAGAGAAGGTTTTTCAGTTTAACAGCTGAATTACCTGTGTGCCATTACATGAATGCTTATGAATATCACTTGTTCAAAGGATTGACTTCTAGTGGTTTTCAAAAGGTAGTCTCCACATGTTCATATTTGCCAAACGGATGTGACAACATTTTTACCTTTTCAATAAGGTTATGGTGCAGTTGTTTCCAATAGGTTATGCAATTTCCAGTTTAATTATGCTAGCTAAGATTGAAGCTAGCATTCTGTCTATTTCTCATCTTGGAACAGACAGAACGCTGTAATCTTTTTCCCACTGCAGGAGAGAGAAACCAGAAAGTTTCTGTATTTGTTCCTGCTTTAGCAATGACCTCTTCTGTTTTGCTGGAAGAAGCTTGTCTCTGTCACTGGAGGAATGAACAGTCAGGAGGTTTTGCTGCAAGATGACTTGAAGAGGGCCTTTCAAAGGAATATTAGCAGCCCTGATACTTGCTGCAGTCACCTTGAAGCCTTTTTTATTATATGGACATAGTACATCTCATATTCACATGCCAACTGCATGAACTACATGAAGAAATGTCATTCTTGCATCTTTTGAAACTAAATAAAACAACTGTGTGCAGAAACGTATACGTACTTCAATGTGTGGTAGGCACAAGCTTTGTGGTAGGCACAAGCTTTGTCTGATTTCTTTTGTAATTGTGACAATTTAGGAGCAATTCAGACTGTGCAGGTCGGGGGAAATGTCAGTTTTGACAGCATTTGTAGGGCTACATTGTAAAGCAATAGATGCCAGCGTCTTTGCAAGCTATTCAAATGCCAGGATCGGAAAGACATGGATCAAGAGTCTTCTTCCCCTTCCCTGCTGGCAGGCTCCTCTCCAGTAATGTGAAATGTCATTTTGGTTGAAAACCTTGTGCCGTGCAAATATCAGACGAGTAATTAAAAAATAAACAGAACACCCTATGAAAGGCTGAAAATAAATGAGACTGAATTATAGCGCCATCTGGGGGAAACACAACCTCTCCAACAGTGGTTCTTGTCAGGTTTTACTCTGAAGTTTTCATTCTTGGTGAACTGTGAACATTAATTTTATTCAAAATTGTATTGCTTTAAACTTTGTTTTAATATAATAGTACTGCTGGGTGCTTTACTTTCATATACCTTGCCCATTAATAGCGATCCTTACAGGACAAGGCTGTATGACCCTTTCTAAAGAGGTCAGGTTTTAATACATTGTCAGGAGTAAAATAACATCAGTTAGCACCCGTGATGCCAGAGTGCCACAAGATGCAGAGCCAACCTTAGGAAATGGGGCCACAAAGTGTAGTCCACGACATGTGAGTGCAGAGAAGAGCAAACCACAGACCACCTACTGCAATGCAACCTGAGCCCTGCCACATGCACAGTGAAGGACCTTCTTATAGCAACACCAGAGGCACTCCAAGTGAACAGCTATTGGCCAAAGAGTATTTAGCATAATGCCAAGTTTTTAAAACTTTGTGTTTTTAAATACATTACAACTGTACCCTCGGTTCACTTCTGGCATGATAAATAAATAGTAAGCACTCAAGACCTGTTTCCCTAATAATATGTTTTTCCTTTAGCCCATGCTAGTGGTTCTCAGCCTTCCAAATGCCACGACCCCTTAATACAGTTCCTCATGTTGTGGTGTCCCCCAACCACAAAATTATTTTCATTGCTACTTCATAACTATTTTTTTTACTGTTATGAATTGTAATGTAAATAATTGATGTGCAGGATGTATTTTCATTCACTGGCACAAATACCCAATATGCCCAAATTTGAATACTGGTGGGGTTGGGTGGGATTGATTTTGTCATTTCGAAGTTGTAGTTGTTGGGATTTATAGTTCACCTACAACCCAAGAGCATTCTAAACTCCACCAATGATGGAATTGAATTAAACTTTGCACACAGAACTCCCATGACCAATAGAAAATACTGGAAGTGTTTCGTGGGCATTGACCTTGAGTTTGGGAGTTGTGGTTCACCTACATCCAGAGAGCACTGTGGACTCAAACAATGATGGATCTGGACTAAACTTGGCACAAATACTCCATATGCCCATATGCGAACACTTGTGGAGTTTGGGGAAAATAGAACTTGAGATTTGGGAGTGTAGTTGCTGGGATTTATAGTTCAGGTACAATAAAAAAGAGCATTCTGAACCTCACCAAGGATAGCATTGAGCCAAACTTCCCACACAGAAACCCCAGGACCAACAGAAAATACTGTATTTTCCGATGGTCTTTGGTGACCCCTCTGACACCCCCTTGCAGCTCTCCCAGGGGTCCTGACCCCCAGGTTCTAAGAGATCACAGAGGTTACTACAAGGTATCCTGGGTAGTATTATCTTGTTTCAGCATTTGTTGTGGATACACCTTCTTCAGGTAATCGTTCTTTTCTGTTCCTTCCAGTACTGTTTGGTATTTCAATAGAAGTTAAGTCTGCCAGAGAATGCCTGCCAGAGATGTGGGCGAAATGTCAAGAGGGAAATGTCAAGAGGAAATGCTTCTGGAACATGGCCACGCAGCCCAGAAAACTCATATACCTTTCTCCCACAGATATATAAACTCCACTTGCCTTAGTTTCCAACAGACCTGACAACCTCTGAGGATGCCTGCCATAGATGTGGGCGAAAGGTCAAGAGAAAATGCTTCTGGAACATTGCAATTCCAGTAGGGAACCACTGGCTTTGCTTTGAATATTCTATTGTGCTCTCACCTTACCCCCAAGTACCTATTTATCTCCTCACATTTGCATGTTTTCAAACTGCTAGGTTGGCAGAAGCTGGGAGTAACAATGGAAGCTCACCCCATTCCCTAGATTTGAACCACCAACCTTTTTGTCAGCAAGTTTCAGCAGTTTAGCCTGCTGCACCACCAGGGTGCCCTGATACTGGCACTGTCACACCCCAGTCAGGTACAAGGAACAAACCAGACCAACGCCATGTTAAAACCAAAGATGCAGAGAGACTCAGAAGCAAGCCTCTACAGCAACCTCTGAGTGAACCCCAAGCATCCAAGGTCAGGCGCAGCCCTGCTAGTTCGCAGGCTGATAAGGGGGCCTGGTACCAAGAAGCAACAGATCTTCCCTGGAGGCCAGGTGGTTGCCCTAATAAGCTTACATTCCAAGAGGGCCGAGATGCAGTGGGAACGAAACCTTTCCCAGCTGCTCCTGGGAGAGAGCTCTGACGCAGCCAGCGTATCCTAGATCAAGGCAGCAGGGGCCTATAAAGATCCAGCCCAGAATGAGCTCGGGATCTCATGCCAATGTTTTAGCTACCTTGTCAAGCCTCATGGAACTTTGTCTGGGCCAGGGAAGCCTTCCTGTTTTTGGACTCTAACTCTTGCTAAGCTTTGTCTCAAGAAACTCCTGGATTTAGCCAATTGCGGCACCAAGATTATTTTGCATTTATTGGACTCTTAAAGACTATTGCTCTGCTACAACTGGATGCTGGGAGCATCACTGAACTCTTCTATCTTTGCCTTCTTTACCTATTTTTTTTACTTATTCTAAATAAAGCATTTAACCGCAGTTGCTGTGTGTTGGTTTACTAAGGGTCCGTCCAAGTCAGGTCGCAACAGGCACTGAAAATAATTTGTGCCGCTCATGTCCTCAGAGGCACCTTCCCTTCACAATCCTCTCCCAGCCTTTCTGAGGCACTCACTGTTTTGCCTCAGTGCTGTTGTGGATGGATTTTGGACTTTCGCTTCCAGATCCAAAGTGAGGTTGCAATGTCTCAAGCCTGTATTGCTGCAGGGTCATCAATGGTTACCTTTTCTCCATAAGGGTGTTCTTGGGGCAACATCTGGGAGCCCTTGTATGGACATTGCTCCTTAAGGTGCCCCGTGCCAGTAGAAGAAGCACAGATAGGAGTAAATAAAGCTTCAGATCTCTTTCCCAGCAGGGCTTTTCTTTGGAGGCCAAAGCATAGCCTTTGTCGCTCAGCCCTGGGAGCAGGAGGACTGCTCTCCATGGTCCTGAAAGCGCCATCGCTGGGTGCTGGACGGCTGCTTCCCGTGGTGCTGAGAATGCCATCGCTGGGAGCTGGGGGGCTGTTGTCCATGGTGCTGAAAACGCCTCCGCGGGAGGGGGGTGGACCTGGACGGCCGCTCCCCATGGTGCCGAAAGTTCCATCGCTGGGAGCTGAAGAGGGACTGCTGTCCATAGTGCTGAAAATGCCTCCGCTGGGGCTGGGTGGCTGCTCTCCATGGTGCTGAAAGCGCCGTCGCAGTACAAGACTCTCTTGGCAGCTCTGCCCCCCCCCCCTCTTTCTATTTTTTCATTTTCCCTTTCTCCCCCAGAATTAGAGACCCCGTCACGTGTCGTGTCGTTCTCTGCTTGGTGTGAGTCACTGTGGGCAGCTTTTGTTTTGGTCTGAAAAACAAACCATTCCGCCAAGTACAAACGTGGGAAGGAGAAGGAGAAGAAAAAGAAGCCACGGGGCGCCTTTCCTGACACGTGTCGCGGGGTCAGGGTTATTTCTGGCAGCTCTGAAGGCAAAGCAAGCTCAGCCTGCGCTCTGCCGCTGATAACCTTGCTAGGCTGCACAAGGCACGAGCGGGCTTTTCGCGCTTCTCAAAACAGTGCCTGTTGGACACATGGTTCCTCCGTCACTGCAAAGCAGGAATCGTTTTTGCCCTGTTTCCGGCCCCATTCAGAAAGGAGAGAGCAACACCTGCGCCTCCTGCTCCTGTTGGCCCTTCTCTAAGAAAGATTTCCACACCTTAGAAGTTCTCCTTTCCACCGTTTAGGCAGAAAATGCCATGAGACATCCTAAGCATGCTAACAAGCACCATGTCAGGCTGCATAGAGAAGCCATTGAAATCCACAAGCATGTGGACAATTTCAACAGAAAAGAGGAAACCATGAAAATGAACACAATCTGGCGACCAGTATTTTAAAAAAACAACTCTAAAAGCAGGACAGTACATTAAGAGTAAGATAGAAAGCTTAGTTATTATTTTCTAATATGTGTAATTTCTTTATGCTTGGGGGTAAACAGTATTTTTGTTGTTTCTTTATCAGTGTTGATGTAGAGATTGTCTGGTTTGCCTACTCTGTAACATGCAACATATCATTGTCCTTCTTTAGGAGTCCCTTTCAAATCTATGATATTATATCTGTCATATACATGTGTGTATGAATCATAGATAGATAGATGATAGATAGATAGATAGATAGATAGATAGATAGCTATATCTATGGCTGGGTGGCTCTTTGTCAGGAGGGTTTTGATTATGTTTTCTTGCCCTGGTGAAGGGACGTTGACTGGATGGCCTTCAGGCAGCATTTCTCAACCTGGAGATCGACACTCCATACAGTATCTTCTGTTGGTCATGGGGGTTCTGTGTGGGAGGTTGGGCCCAATTCTATCATTGGTGGGGTTGAGAATGCTCTTTGATTGTTAGTGAACTATAAATCCCAGCAACTTCACTCCCAAATCTCAAGTTCTATTTTCCCCAAACTCCACCAGTGTTCACATTTGGGCATATTGAATACCCTGCCAAGTTTGGTCCAGATCGATCATTGTTTGAGTCCACAGTGCTCTCCGGTTGTAGGTGAACTCCAACTCCAAAACCAAGGTCAATGCCTACCAAGCCCTCCTAGTGTTTTCTGTTGGTCATGGGAGTTCTGTGTGCCAAGTTTGGTTCAATTCCATCGTTGGTGGGATTCAGAATGCTCTTTGATTGTAGATGAACTGTAAATCCCAGCAACTACAACTCCGAAATGGCAAAATCAATTTTGAGTGATGGACACTCCTTAGGTTAGTAGGTGTCTTGTGTCCAAATTTGGAGGCAATATGTCCAGTGGTTTTTGAGTTATGTTAATCCCACAAACTAGCATTACATTTTTTATATATATGTAACTTTTATGCATCTATGGCAGGCATCCTCAGAGGTTGAGAGGTCTGTTGGAAACTAGGCAAGTGAGGTTTATATATCTGTGGAATGTCCAGGGAGGGAGAAGGAATTATTGTCTGCTTGAGGCAAGTGTGAATGTCGCAATTGGCCACCTTGATTAGCATTTAATGGCCTTGCAGCTTCAAAGCCTGGTTGGTTACTGCTTGGGGGGATCTTTTGTTGGAAGGTGTTAGATGGCCCTGATTTATTCTTCTCTGGAATTCCCCTGCTTTTGGAGTGTTGCTCTTTATTTACTGTCCTGACTTTGGAGTGTTTTTCATACCGGTAAGACCATTAAATGGCCAATTGCAACATTCACACTTGCCCCAAACAGACAAGAGTTCTTTCTTCCACCCGGGTCATTATTCCACAAACCTATAAACCCCATTTTCTTAGTTTCCAACAGACCTTACAACCTCTGAGGATGCCTGCCATAGATGTAGGCGAAACGTCAGGAGACAATGCTTCTGGAACATGACCAGACAGCCCGAAAAACCTACAACAAGCCAGTGATTCCAGCGATGGAAGCCTTGCTAGAGCTTTCCAAAGAGAAAGGCGGTTCTTTGGCGCCCCCCAGTGGAGGCTCGGAGAAGGACATTAGACGGGGATCAATGGGAAAAGAGAGAGAGAGAGGGGGGGGAGGGCGGGCGGGGGGGGGGGGGGAGGGGTCTTTCCAAACCTATGCGTTGTGCAAATGGATGGAGAAATCTCCCCTCTGAAGGCAACCGCCCCTTCTGCACAGGCAAATGGTCAGATTGGTCCAAAACTTTGGAGATGGAAAGAAACTTGGTGGTGAAGCGAAGCTCTCCCGTCTAAGAAAAGCCTTTCAATAAGGAAAGGCTGGTCTCATCGACACTCGCGGAGAAGCTTCTCGTGGGCTGCACCTCCTTTTCCCTCTCTTTGTCTGTCCCTGGGGTACTCCCTCCCAGTGAGGGTGGTGATGGCGCCCGTGCAAGCCAAGCACCTCCAGCGTTGCCTTCCCTTGGAGGCACCTGCTTCCTCCTCACACCCTCCCCTTCCTCCTCCTCCTCTCCTTCCTCCTTCCTTCCTGCCCTCCCTCCCCAGCCCCCAGCTGCTGCTTCTTCCTCCCCATTTCGGAGCCCCGCGCCGTGTGAGTGACTCATGCCTGCGTCGCAAGAGATCAGCCGCCGACGATTCACGCTTCGGAGAAAGCCGAGCCAAGCCTAAAACCCGGGAAGAGAAGGGAGGGAAGGAGGGGGGAATGTGGGGGCTGGAGGCGAGGTAGGGGTCACCTCGAATTACATCCCAGGCCTCCCTTCGTGTCCCGACGTCGTGCGCGGAGGACTTTATAAGCGCCGAGCCCTTCTTCCTTGCCTCCCCACTTTCGGACTCTTTGGACTCAGCCCTGTTCTGCCCTTTCGGCAGGTAAGCATGCCCTTTCCCTTCTTTTTAGGACTCAATACATGGTTATTTTTCCCCTCTGAGTTTTGAGATACTCTGCTTCCAGGAGAAAGGGTGACTTTGCCTAGGAAATTATCTCAAAACAGAGGGCATTTGGAGCTGGGAATAGAGAAGGGCGAACCTGTTACTTCGCTTCCAGCTGCGCTCTCGGCCTTCAGTGGTTAGGTTGGGATGTGTGCTAGTTTTCACATTATGGTCTGTAAAATTATTTATTTACTTCATTTATTGTTGTTGTTATATCATCTATTTTTATCATCCGTTTTATTGGAACTGTACACCACAGTTTTCGAACCGGGGGGGGGGCACGGGGGAGCTCCCTCTGTCAGCTCCAGCTCCCCATACAGAGACATGAGAGAAGCCTCCCACGAGGATGGAAAAGCATCAAAACATCCCGGCGTCTCCTGGGCAACGTCCTTGCAGACGGCCAATTCTCTCACACCAGAAGCGACAAAAAAACCCCCAAACCCACAGTTTTGGCAATACATGTGTGGATCTACTCCATACTTTCTACTGTATATTGTTCCCTTCTTAATAATAATAATAATAATACTAGCTTAAACGATATGAGGATTTAGAGATCGAACTGCAAAGACTCTGGCACAAGCCAGTCAAGGTGGTCCCAGTGATGATGGGCGCATTGGGTGCAGTGCCTAAAGACCTTGGCCTGCACTTAAAAACAATCAGAGCTGACAAAATGACCGTCTGTCAGCTGCAAAAGGCCACCCTACTCGGATCTGCACACGCTATTCGTGGATACATCAGACAGTCCGAGGCACTTGGGAAGTGTCCGACGTGTGATCCAATACAAAAGCCAGCAGAGTGATCTTGTTTGTTGTGTACTAATATTGTTATGCATGATTTAATAATACTAATTTAATAATAATAATAATTTCATGATAATAATAATGTGTTGTCGAAGGCTGTCATGGCCGGAATCACTGGGTCGCTGTGAGTTTTTCGGGCTCTGTGACCATGTTTCAGAAGCGTTCTCTCCTGAGGTTTTGCCCATATCTATGGCAGGCAACCTCAGACATTGTGAGGTCTGTTGGAAACTTGGAAAATGGGAATTGTGTATCTGTGGAATACCCAGGGTGGGAGAAAGAACTCTTGTCCGCTTGAGGCAAGTGTGAATGTTGTAATTGGCCACCTTGACTAGTATTGAATAGCCTTGCAGCTTCAAAGACTGGCTGATTGCTGCCTAGGGTACTCCAATGTTGGGAAGTGTTAGCTGACCCTGATTGATTCTTGCCTGGAATTCCCGTTTATTTTATTTATTGTCCTCCCAACAAAGGATATCCCAGGCAGTAATCGACCAGGCTTTGAAAATGCAAGTCCATTACTTACCGCCTTGATTTTAGAGTTTGTTAATACTGGTATCCAGACTGTGTTCATTTTCATGGTTTCCTCCTTTCTGTTGAAATTTTCCACATGCTTGTGAATTTCAATGGCTTCTCTGTGTAGTCTGACATGGTGCTTGTTAGAGTGGTCCAGCATTTCTGTGTTCTCAAATAATATGCTGTGAATCTGATATATAAGAGAGAGAGAGAGAGAGAGAGAAAGAGAGAGAGAAAATAAAATATAGAAAACTCACAGCAACCCAATAATAATAATAATAATAATAATGAAGCATTGTCTCCTGACATTTCGCCCACATCTAAGGCAGGCAAGCATCATCCTCAGAGGTTGTGAGGTCTGTTGGAAATTAGACAGGAAGCAGCCAGACTTTGAAGCTGCAAGGCCATTCAATGCTAATCAAGGTGGCCAATTGCAACATTCACACTTGCCTCAAACGGACAAGAGTTCTTTCTCCCACCCTGGGCGTTCCACAGATATAATGTAAACCTCCCTTGCCTAGTCCACAACCTTTGAGGATGCCTGCCATAGATGTGGGCGAAACGTCAGAATACTTCTGGAACATGGCCATACAGCCCGGAAAACTCACAGCAACTCAGTCATAATAATACCAATATTAATAATATTATTAATAATATTATTAATACTATTATTAATATTGATATTATTAATATTATTATTAATATTATTATTAATATTTTGTTATTAATACTATTATTAATATTTTATTATTGATATTATTTTAACTATTATTAATATTTTATTATTAATATTTTATCAATATGTTATTAATATTTTATTATTAATATTAATATTAATATTATTAATAATTATATTAAGTACTTGGCCGGCCGAACTCCAGCTGGCCAGCAGACACACACAAACGGGGGTGCTTTCCCATTCCAGAAGGTGTTTGTTGACAGGGAAAGTTTTCTCTATCGAATGATGCCTTCCCTGGGGGGCTTTCCTTGTATTTCCCCCTCCTCGCACGAGAAGGAGCCTGGAGGGGAAGGCAGAGTAGCGTGGACAACTGATCGGAATGGAGAAGGTGGTCTTCCCAACCAAAGCGGTGGTCCAACCTTGCCTGGAGAGATATAGTCTGGACAGGAGGGACACCAGAGCATCGCCTCGGAGCTGTGGGATGCCAAAGCCCTAAGGTCCACTGTGGCCTGGGCTCGTGCTCCTCCCCGCTTCCCGCCTTCCTCTCTCTCTCTCTCTCTCTCTCTCTCTCCCTCTGTGTGTCTGAACAGGTGTGGACTGGTGCAGGGCGTGTGTTGGTCTCCCTCCGCATTCCCGAGCCCCACCGAAGAGGCGATTTGTGTCGCCTGCCCCTCCTCCTCGTCAATCCCGGGCGGGAAGGGCAGCCAACCAAATCTGGACCAGCCATCCATCTCCTAAACCTGGCCGACATACCATTCATTCCACCCGAATGATAGATCTTGCTTGGGGGTGTCATCCTTCTCAACAACAACAACAGCACTAGATACTGAACACACACACACACACACACACACGCCCTCTTGCTCTCAAGAGTCCTATTGTCTGGCCTATTGTTCTCCGGGGACGTGGCTTTGTCCCCTCGGGGCGTGGAAGCGGCGCTGAGGAGTTCCTCCCGGAGGAGCCTTTCCTCCTCCTTTTCTCCTCCTCCCTCTCCTCTTCGACTCCTTCCTCCATTTCTTTCTCTTCCTTTTCCCTCTCCTCTTATTTTCCCTCTTCTTCTTTTTCCCCCTCCCTCTCCTCTTCTACTCCTTCCTCCGTTTCTTCCTTTTCCTCGCTTTCCTCTTCTTCTTTCCCTCCTCATCACCATCCTCCTCCTGCTCTCCCTCGCCTTTTTCCCTCCTCCTCCTCCTCCTCTTCATCGCCTTCCGCCCCATTGCTTTCCCTTTCCCCGGAGCCCAGAGAGGTGTGATCCTCCTCCTCCTCTTCTCTTCTTCCTCTTCTTCCCCTTCCTCCTCCCCTCCCTCTTTTCCCTGGAACCCGGAGAGAGGCGTGATCTTCTTGATCTTCTTCCTCGCCTTTTCCCTCCTCCTCCTCTTCTCTTCTTCCTCTTCTTCCTCCCCCCACTTCTTTTCCCCGGAACCCAGAGAGAGGCGTGATCCTCTTCCTTCTCTTCCTCCTCCTCTTCTTCTCTTCTTCCTCGTCTTCCTCCCCCGCTTCCCTTTCCCCGGAACCCAGAGAGAGGCGTGATCCTGCTCCTCTTCCTTGCCTTTTCCCACCTTCTCCTCTCCTCCTCTTCTTCCTCCCCTTCCCCTTTCCCCGGAGCCCAGAGAGAGGCGTGATCCTCTTCCTCCTCCTCCTCCTCCTCGCCGCCAGCTCTGTCCAGACAGCCTTCCCTTCCTTCCCTTCCCCGTCTCTCGCAGCGTCGCCTTAGAAAACCCATTGAGGCGCTCTCCGTCTTCCTCTCTCCAGCCCTCCCGCTTTTGTCTGGCATTTGGAAAAAGGCAAGGCAAAGGGAAAATGGGGGGGGGGGTGTCTCTCCAGGCCTGTCGCCTCTGGGGAGGAAGGAAGGAAGGAAGGGTCTCCTCATCTCATCTCCTCTTTGTGCCACAGCCCCATCCATCCCACTCCCCTTCCCCACCGAGGGCTTTTCGGGAGAGGACAGCGGGCGGGGGGCGAGCCTGGACACCCCTCCCCCTGGATCCCTTCCTTCTTCTGTCGCCTTCCTTATCTGCGACCCTCTCGCTTTGCCTTGCAGCCGCGCCTCCTCTCCTTCCTCGCTCGCCTTGAGGGGCTCCTGGACGGAAGCGACGCCGGGCTCGCGGGGCTTGGACTCGCCCCAGCCTCATGGCAGCCTCGGAGCCCCCCTCCTCCGCCGCCGCCGCCGCCTCCGACGCGGCCCAGGACCCCAACACCGCCAGCCTCAGGCCCACAAGTAGGTCATCATGGGAGGGGGGGGGGACTTCGTTCCGCCTTCGTTCCGCTTTCCTTTCGCCTCAAACGCGCGAGAGAAAGGCTTACTTTGGATGCCTCCCTCCCTGCACACCCCCTTGGGAGCCAAACCTCCGAGATGGACCTGATGCATGAGCTCCAGGCAGGAAGGGAGAGGTAGGGAGGTGAGAAGGAAATACCGATTCCTGATAGACTTGGGGAGGAAGGAGGGTGCGAATGGAAGCCAAACTGTGTCTGCCCCTCTTTAGGAAAGACTCGATATGGGAAAAGAGAGGAGCCTGAGCCATACAAAAAACAATCAGGGCCAGCTAATCACCTCCCCAACAAAGGATTCCCCCGGGCAGTGAGCAACCAGACCTTGAAACTGCAAGGCCATTCCATGCTGATCATGATGGCCAATTGCAACATTCACACCTGCCTCCAACAGACAAGAGTTCTTTCTCTCAGCCTTATAAAACGAGATAGATAGAGAGAGCTATCACAGCAAACCAATGATGATGATGATGAAGTTTTCTCTCCTGACGTTTCGCCCACATCTATGGCAGCACCCTCAGAGGTTGTGAGATCTGTTGGAAACATATTCAATGCTAATCAAGGTGGCCAATTGCAACATTCACACTTGCCTCAAGCAGACAAGAGTCTTTTCTCCCATCCTGGACATCCCACAGATATATAAACCCACACACATATACACACACACACACATACACACAGCAATCTAATAATAATAATAATAATAATAATGAAGCAATCTCTACTGACGTATCGCCCACATCTATGGCAGGCATCCTTAGAGGTTCTGAGGTCTCTTGGAAACATATTCAAAGCTAATTAAAATTGGAAACCAACAGACCTCACAACCTGCGAGGGTGCTGCCATAGATGCAGGCGAAACGTCATGAGAGAATGCTTCTAGAACATGGCCATATATCCCGAAAAACCTACAGCAACCCAATGCTAATCAAGGTGGCCAATGGCAACATTCACACTTGCCTCCAGCAGACGACAGTCCTTCCTCCCACCCTGGACAATGTTGCACATATATGGAAACCCCACTTGCCTAGTTTCCAACAGACCACATAACCTCTGAGGATGCCTGCCATAGATGTGGATGAAACGTCAGGAGAGAATGCTTCTGGAACATGGCCAGACAGCCTGAAAAACTCACAGCAATCCAGTGATTCCGGCCACGAAAGCCTCCGACAAAACATAGCCTGAGACGGTTTAGTACCATTCAGGCAAACGCTCTGGAACAACAACAAAACAACAACAAAAAGCCAACCGGGGGGTGTGCAATGCAATAAATAGGGCGACAGAACCGCGGTCGACAAAGACACGGAGGAGAGTGGGGTGGGGGGTGACGGAGGGAGGGGAAACATCGCTTATCTCTCGCTTTTCTTTTTTTTTTTTGCCCTGGCAGAAATGCCGGGCTCTTGAAGCGTGAAGCTCTTCGAGCCCGTCATGACAGCGGCGATGCTTCTTTCCCCTCCATCGAAGGAAAAGAGCTCCTTCCTTCTTTCCTTTTGTGTGTGGGTCTCCCTTGGAGTACCAACACCCTCACCATCATAAATATAATAGGAGGGGGGTTTACGAATGGGAATTCTCCGTTTGGTTTGGTTTTCCCACGAGGAAATCTAGAATAACACTGGAAGTGTTGTAGAGGCGGGTGTATTGAATGGACATTGGGGAAGAGAGGGTCCCTTCAAAGGAAGGGAAGTTAGAAGCAAGCCTCCAAAGAAGGGCGCGCGCCTTTTGCTCCCTCGCTCGCTCGCGCCACCCGTGCCTATTGTTTCCCGACGGGTGGGCGGGAGAGCGGCGCGTGCTCGTGCTCGTGCGCGAGCCTTCCCTTTCTTTGCTTTCGTCCCATCCATTTCCCTCTCATCCCTTCCCTCCCCTCCCTTTCTGGCGTCCTCTCCGTGTCCTTCCTGGCCACCCCTGTCATCACCTGAAGCAACCTTCTCCTCCTCCACCACCTCTTCTTTCTCCTCCTCCTCTTCTTCTTCTGTGCTCTACGCCCTGGAACGAATGCAGTTCGACACCACTTTCAATTGCCATGGAACCCCGAGATTGGCAGTTTACTCCTTTGCTTCTCTTATTCCCCCCCCCCCCCCTCATTTCGGTGGGAAAGGGGTGTTGAGCCGCCTTAATTGTACAGTGTAGACGCATTCTCACTTGTAGCCCGTTCCCAAAGGGCTTTAATCCTCCGTTCTTGCTCCAGAGCCAGTTTTGTTCAAGCTCTGCCCCGTCCTCGGCCCCGTTCCAGCTTCGAAAACGCGTCCCTGGTTCTTTTTTCTTCTATGCCTTTCCTGCCTCCAGGCCTCTCCTTGCCCAGCGCGCCCCCTACAGGGGAAAGGTGGCAGTCACACCAGAATGGAGGCGGGGCCAAAGCGCGCCACGCCCACTTCTTCTTAGGCCCCGCCCACCAGGTGGTGATAAATACCCTAGTGGCCCCAAGGCAGCCTTGGCCCCACTTAACCTGCCCTGGAGTAATTCACACACACACACCCCTAGTTCTCACTCACAGAAGAGTTCTGAAGTTCTCCCATTCCTTTCTCCTACTAATTTCTTTTTGATGTGTGTGTGTTTTTAAACCCTAGCACATTTCCTATTACTTCCGAAAGGCATTTCCCACCCAGATTATTATTATTTTGAAAGAAAGGAAAAAAGGAAGGAAGGGAAGAAGGAAGGAAAAGGGAAGGAAAGAAGGAAGGAAGGAAAGAAGAAATTAGGGAGGGAAGAAGGAAGGAAGTAAAGAAGGAAGGGAGGAAGGAGGAAGGAAAAAGGAAGGAAAGAAGGGAAGAAGGAAGGAAGGAAGGAAGGGAAAAAGGAAGGAAGGGAAGAAAAAAGGAAGGAAGGAAGGAAGGAAGGAAAGATGGGAGGAAGGAAAGAAATAAGAAGGAAGGAAGGAAAGAAGAAAGAAAGGAAAGATGGAAGGAAGGAAAGAAAATAAGAAGGAAGGAAGGAAAAAAGGAAAGAAAGGAAAGAAAGGAAGGAAAGAAAGAGAAGAAGGAAGGAAGGAAGGAAGGAAGGAAGGAAGGAAGGAAGGAAGGAAGGAAGGAAGGAAGGAAGGAAGGAAGGAAGGAAGGGGAAAAAAGAAAGAAACCCAGCCCTGTGCTGTTTCTGTGCCTTGGCATTGCAGGAAAAAAATTCAATGGCGCTTTAATATCCTTAAATGGTAGCCTCACTAAACATTTCCCCTTCGCTTGGCTTGGCTTCCAAGAGCTTTTGGCTCCGCTGGGAAATTAGGTCTCGGTCCTTTCCTTCTCTTGACACTTTAAAAGAAGTGCTTTGAGTCTTTTGGGGGAAAGGCGAGGGGCGTTCCTTTGTTTTCGTTTACCTTCCGAGCCCTTTCCCTGTTTGTTTGTTTGTTTGTTTGTTTTTAAATCGGAGGATGACATTGGGTGCCTTGATATTCTGGGTTATATGGCTGTGTGGGTTAAACGTCAGGAGAGACTGCTATATGGCTATGTGTAAGGGCCCTGATCCGTGGGGGTGAAAGTGGTGTCAACCCGCATTCATTCTCCAGTGTGGAGGCACCCTAAGCGGGGGGGGGGGGGCCTTAGAGACCCGCCCCCGGGGCTCCTGGGTCCGTCTGCAACCCAGCCATGCAAGTCCGATCATCTAGTCAAATACTATTTTTCACCCAATTAATTCCTGAACTCTTCCCTGACCCCATTTCATGCCAGTTTATTTTAAGCTGCCACTCTCCTGGAGCGGCGCCAATACATTATTCCGAGATTGTCAGCTCGTTCTCTCTCTCTCTCTCTCTCTCTCTCTCTCTCTCTCTCTCTCTCCCCCCCCCTCTCTCAGCTGGTCTCTTCCCCATTTTGACCACCCTTACATCCTGGTTGGATTGGTTTCTCTGCGACTGCCATTTCGAAGTGCATTATAGGATGAGTAGAGACCCCATTTTAGGGGTCTACACTGCAGCATAGATCCAGCCTCTCTTGCCATTATAATCGAACAATACATTTCTGTGCTGTTGTAGGTTCTTCGGGCTGTCTGGCCATGTTCCAGAAGCATTCTCTCCTGACGTTTCGCCTGCATCTATGGCAGGCATCCTCAGAGGTTGGGAGGTTTGTTGGAAACTAGGAAATTTGGGTTTATATATCTGTGGAAAGTCCAGGGTGGGAGAAAGAACTCTTGTCTGTTGGAGCGAGGTGTGAATGTTTCAATTGACCGCCTTAGTTAGCATTTAATGGCCTAACAGCTTCAAGATGTGGCTTTTTACTGCCTGGGGGAATCCTTTGTTGGCAGGTCCCAGTGATTCCGGCCATGAAAGCCTTCGACAATACAATATATTTCTGTTTCCTAATACTGTGCACGCATTCATAGGAGGCCCAATTAAGAGGCTATTCGATTTTTTAAAGGTATAGAGAGTGTACAAACTTAACATATGTTTACAATTCTTGTGAAAGGATGGGTTTTTTGTTTGTAATTCTCCCTAATGGGGTGGCATTTAATTTCGTTGCAGGGACGTACAATGACGAAAGCTTTCATGGCCGGAATTACTGGGTTGTTGTGAGTTTTCCGGGCTGTCTGGCCCGCTTTCAGAAGCATTTTCTCCTGACGTTTCGCCTGCATCTATGGCAGGACTCCTCCAGGTGTTTTGGACGCACACTTCCTAGGATGCCTGCCATAGATGCAGGCGAAACGTCAGGAGAAAATGCTTCTGAAACAGGATCATACAGCCCAAAAAACTCACAGCAACCCAATGGCAATAAAGTCATTCTATTCTATTCAATGGACGTAGCTGTCGAAGTCGGGGCTTATGCACGTTGTCTATTCCTCCCTAACTCTTTTCTTTCCGTTCCTTTCAGCCTATGACACCTGGTGCGGGGTGGCCCATGGCTGCACCAAGAAGATCGGGCTCAAGATATGCGGTAAGTGGAGAAAGGAAGGGCTGGGCATTTGCTTCTGCCTTTTCTGGGTCTCCCTGTTCTTTCTCTCCCTCCCCGGCCCCTTCCTCGAGTGATCTCGCTTGTCTATTTGGCTCATCACCAAGGACAGTAGAGCACTGCTTTTGTCTCCAGATAAAGGGGAGGGGGTGGCGGGAAGGCTCCTCTCCCCTTCTCGCCCTCCTTCGCGAGGCAGGGGCCACCCGCGCCCCCAAATTCGTTTGGGGATAAAGTAGGAACAGCGCGGTTTGGCCTTCTTCTCCCCGCTTGCTTCCCTCGGAGCGACGTCGCTCTGGCGCCATCTGCTGGACGGCAGCTGAACGAGCGGGAGGATGTATTATGGAGAAAAGAGAAAGTTGGGTGGGTTGACTGGTGTCAGGGAATGATTGGCTCGGGTGGGCACCAGGAGGAGGGCGAGGGGTGCTTGCTTTATTAGGGAGAGCGGGTGCGAGGCTCCTAGGAAGCCCCTAGGAGGGGGGCAATCAAACTGGCATAGGGTAGGCTGGGAGGTGGTTTGCCAGGAGTGGGCTGGTTTCAGAAGGAGAGAAGCAGACCCTTTCGCTTCCCTATCCTCTCCAATAGATCAGGCCAAGGCAAACTTGGACTTTTCTCCAGGTATTTTGGACTTCAACTCCCACAATTCAATTCCAATTTCCCCCCTTAGCCGCTTAAGGAAGGGGCCTGAGGCTGTTAGGAATGGTGGGAGTTGAACAAAACATCTGGAGGGCCCAAGTTTGCCCAGGCCTGAATTACATAGAGAGATAT
This sequence comes from Anolis apletophallus, assembly GCA_030556195.1. NCBI lineage: Eukaryota > Metazoa > Chordata > Lepidosauria > Squamata > Anolidae > Anolis > Anolis apletophallus. The sequence goes on from JARBWK010000002.1 coordinate 156,035,581, forward strand.
GTATAGGTTCACGTGCCTATACATATTTATCTATATGTGTGTGCATTCATAGACAAATATATTTGGTTATTTACAGATTTATAGATATGGTTATTCTTATAGATTATATATTTATAAATATAGATATGGATATATATGGTGCTATATATATATATGATTGTATATAAATGTATATGGAGATATATTTATATGGTTTATATATATAATCATATCTATAGATCCGATTGATTGATCAATCGCTCAGTCAATATGGTTATATAAATATACATACATGCACACACACATACACACACACATATATATACACACACATATACTGTATATCCATAATTTATCTGTAAAATCAGATAGATAGATAGATAGATAGATAGATAGATAGATAGATAGATAGATAGATGAGACATTGAGCTGATAGATTTGGTCTTATGTATATTTAAATCTTTCTTACTACTTTATCACACTAGAGAATGAATCCGCTTAAAATCTGGTTTCTACCTCCTGCAGAATCCTGAGGTTTGTAGTTTAGTGAGGCTATTAAAGGATCCTCCCTAAACTACAAATCCCAGAATTCTGCAGGAGGCAGAAACCGGATTCAAAGTGTATTCATTCTCTAGTGTGATGAGGGTATATGTGGCATATAGTATTATTATAAGTATTTATTTATGTTATTTATTATATATTCTAAATATTCTAAATACTATAATATATTGTATATATTATAAATATATATAATAAATATTATAAATATGTATTATTATGGTGTATGTGTGTATATATATGTGTATACATATATATATATACTATCTGTGAATTATATTATATATATATATCGACAGATAGAATATATATAACACTATATCTGTCTGCCTGTCTATAAAACCATCTGTACCCACACACATATAGATTAGACAGATAGATAAGATAAGATAAGGTATCTGTAAATATAAGATAATATATCCGTAGATAGATATGTATGTGTGTGTGAGAAAGAGAGAAAGAAACTATATTTTAGGCGAGAGAGACACCCGGTTTTTTATATCTCCTACAATCTATTTCTATCCCCGTTGGCCGCCCGACGTCGTAACTCCTCCAAGATGCAGATTTATCCTGGTGTGTGTGTGTGTGTGTTGTGGTGTTGTGTTTGTGACTGGCTGCTGGGCGACCGAAGCTGCCGGACGAGACAGAGGGAGGAGGGCCACCTCCCTGCTTTCCTTATCGGCCCAGAAAACACGGAGAGAGATGGATGAGGGGCTTAGGAAGGCGCCATCCGTCAGGCGGAGGGAGGGAGAGAGGCTGGCACCATCCTCCCCCACCCCCGTTCAGTTTACAACCCATTGCAAGGCCTCGGAGCCAATGGTCGGGAGGAGGGGGGGGGGGTGTCTGGCCTGAATTCCTCCTCTTCCTCCGCCGTGTGCCTCTCCCTCCTATAAATAGCTCCTGATCGGGACTTAATGGCTTGATGATGGGCCTCCTGGGTCCCTTCGGGGGCGGCAGAGAGATGGGTTTTGGCCCCAGCGTTTGAAACGGAACCCTCGAGGAGGAGCGAAAAGCCCCCCCCCCCTTCTTCTTCGAGTGTCCCAAACCCACACCTTTTCCTTTCTGGGCAAGCAAATCCGGGAAAGCCCAACTCAGCCTCCCTGTCTGGATCTACACGACCAATTAATACAGTTTGACCTGCACTTTATATGCTCAGCGTAGTAGGCCCATCTCTCTCTCGATCTTTTCTTTTCGGGGGTTAGGCTCGGAAGGCACAGAAAGGGGGCTTTGGCGAAATGGGGAGGGGCCAGAGCGCCTTCCTCGAGTGTTTGAGTGCGTAGTACTTTAGATAGACAGACAGATAGATAGATGCTGGGTAGATGGGTGGATATAGATCCAAAAGATAAATATGTCGTTTAATAGATAGATAGATAGATAGATAGATAGATAGATAGATAGATCGATCGATCAACGGATGGCTAAATGAGTGAGTGGGTGGATAAGTAGTAGATGGATTGATAGATCCATAAAAAATAGATTGTTTGATGGATAATAGATAGATAATCGGTGGATGGATAGGTGGATAGGTGGGTGGGTGGATGGATGGGTGGATGGATAGCGCCATAGATAGATCCAACGATAAATAGATCGTTTGATGGATAAATACATACATAGATAATAGGTGGATGAACAGATGGATGGATAGGTCCATAGATAAATAGATCAATGGATGGATAGATGGTGTGATGGATAAATGGATGGATAGATGAATAGACAGACAGATGGATTGATGATCCATAGATCGTTTGGTGGATAAATAGATAGATAATCGGTGAATGGATGGATAGATTGAAAAATAAATTGGGTGGATAAATAGATAGAAAAATAGATGGGTGGATGGGTGGATAGATCCGAAGATAAATATGTCGCCTGATGGATAAATGGATGGATAGAAAGATGGATGGATGCATAGATAGATGGATGGATAGATGGATGGATGGGCGGGTGGGTGGATGGGTGGATCGATAGATCCATAGATCGTTTGGTGGATAAATAGACAGATATCGGTGGATGGATATATGGATTGATAAATGGATGGATGGCTAGATGGCTAGATTGATACATTAGTGGATGGATGGATGAATAGATAGATGGATAGATAAAAAGATAGATGGATAAGTAGATAGATATAACCAACGTTTGATAGAGAGATGAATTGATAAATGGATGGGTAGCTAGATAGATAGTAGATGGGTGGATAGATAGCTCCATAGATAAATAGATCTAAGGATAAATTGATGGATAGATAGTAGATAGCTGGGTGGATAGATAGATTGACAGATCCATAGATAGATGGTTTGATTGATAAGTGGACGTATAGATAGATAGAAAGACCCATAGATAGATCAGGTAATGGATTATTTTTTGTAGCTGAAGCTGATTCCTTCTTGCCCGTTCCTTCTTCACCCGAGGGCCGTGTTTATTATTCCGGATTATTCGTCCGCAGGTAGCTTCAAGGCCCCATCTACACGTGCATACAATGCATTATTATATGGTCAGTTCAAACTGCATTACATGGACCAGCATTGACCATATAATGCACTTCAGACTGCCTTACTTGGCAATATAGCTCCAGCCGATCTATCCAGGAGCCACGGAGTAATAAAACCCAGGTAGCCTTGCTCCAATGAGTAGGTTTTGTAACTCTCTGGAAACCAAGGAGGACATCATTTCAAGGCTTATCACGACCTCCACAAATCCGTTCAATGGCCGCCGTTTAGCCTGAACGATGTTATAATAACCCGGCCCATAAGCGTAATTCCTTTTTAATGGGGTTTAGGCTCTTTAGACTCGCCTTGGGCGCTTTCGTTTTAAGGGGGGGGGGAGTGCAAGTCGTCCCAATGTTATGTATGCATTTATGCGACTAGAGCAGAGTCCTTTCTCATTTCCATTTCCATTTGTTCGGGTGCGCCCTTGGCTAGGCTCTTTTTTCCCCCATTTGAAACGAAGCAGAATACGCAGGAAAGTAATTTATTCAGCGCTGATTCACTTAGTATAATTCCCCAGGCAGAAAAAAAGTGGTGTCAAACCGCATTAATTCTACAGTGTAGAGCAGGCCTGGGCCAACTTTGGCCCTCCAGGTGTTTTGGACTCCAACTCCCACAATTCCTAACAGCCGGTAGGCTGTTAGGAATTGTGGGAGTTGGAGTCCAAAACACCTGGAGGGCCAAAGTTTGCCCAGGTCTGGTGTAGAGGGATCATGTTGCTTCCTGTGAGAACAATTCTCAGGCTTGGCCTTTTTTTAATTGCGGGAAGGTGAGCAGTCCAATCAGGATACAGCAAGGTGGCTGGAATAGTCGAAGCTTGTTTTGATTGGCTGTGACGCCTCTGACGCAATAAAAGGCAGGAACGGCTTCATCCAATGGGGCTTCAAAGGTGGTCGAAGGAGTTAACTGAGGGTGCATTAAATACAGCTTGATATCAGTTTTGACTCAATGCTATGGGATAATGGGATTTCTAGTTTGGTGAGGCACCAACACTCTTTGGCAACGAGAAGGCCAAAGAGCTCCCATGATTCCATAGCACTGAGGAGCCAAGGCAATCAAAGTGGGGTCAAGCTGGATTGATTCTACTGTATAGCAGTGCAGTTCAACTCCCTGAACCTAACAGCTGGATCCTGGGATTTCAGATGTTTTGGCCTTCAACTCCCAGAAACCCTAACAGCTGGTAAACTGGCTGCTTTGGATTTCTGGGAGTTGCCAAATAATCTGGGATAAACAGAAAACCTGGGGGGACCCACAGCTTCCCACAATCCATCTGCTTCGAATAGTTTACATTTGCTAAAGAAAACACATCTGCATCTATTGAACCCTTCCTTTTTTTTTTTTGGTTTTACAAAAGGAGAGTCAGAGCCAGATCAAGTCGCAAATTACCTTCCAGGAGGGAGAGAGAGACAATCTACTGTAAAGTAATTGCCTAATTTGTACCTATTACTTCAACATGGCTAAGATGCAGCAGCAGCAACCTGGTTAACTTTATTAGCTGAGGATTCCCAGATGCATCATCCTTAAAGGACTTCACTTTGGACCATGTTTCTTTTTTTTTTTTAAGCGAAAAGAAATCACCAGTAAATAAAGAAGAACACTCAAAAACAGACAATAAACAGAGCCAGCAAATCACCTCCCAACAAAGGACTCCCCCCAGGCAGGAAGCAGCCAAGCTTTGGAGCTGCAAGGCTATTCAATGCCAGTCAAGGTGGCCAATTGCAACATTCACGCTTGCCTCAAACAGACAAGAGTTCTTTCTCCCACTCTGGACCTTCCACAGATATATAAACCCAATTTTCCTAGTTTCCAACAGACCACACAACCTCTGAAGATGCCTGCCATAAGTGTGGGCAAAACGTCAGGAGAGAACGCTGCTGGAACATTGCCAGACAGCCCGCAAAACTCACAGCGATCTAATAATAATGATAATAGTCTTTCATGGCCGGAATCACTGGGTTGCCCTGAGTTTTCTGGGCTGTATGGCCATGTTCCACCCGGGACATTCCACAGATATATAAACCCCACTTGCCTAGTTTCCAACAGACCTCACAACCTCTCAGGATGCCTGCCATAGATGTGGGCGAAACGTCAGGAGAGAATGCTTCTGGAACATGACCAGACAGTGATTCCGGCCATGAAAGCCTTCGACAACACATTAATCACCAGTCCTATTGTTTTGGATCCAATCCTTCAGCGATGGTTCTGACCGACAGGTCGGAGGTTCGAGCGCGGGAGAGCTCCTTCTGTCAGCTCCAGCTCCCCTCCCACATGGATGATATAACACCAAAACAGCCGGCCTTCCCCTGGGCAACATCCTTGAAGACAGCCAATTCTCTCACACATCAAAACATCCGGGCTTCCCCTTGAAGACGGCCAATTCTCTCACACCAGAAGCGCTTTGCAGGCCTTAGCCAAGCAGAAATGGAAAGGCTCTGGAATGGATGCATCTACACTGAAGAATTAAATGCAGTTTGGCTCCACTTTAAGTTTCATGGCTCAGTGCTATGAAATCACAGGAGCGCTACAACTTCCCCGGTCCATCCATAGCCCTGAGCCATGGTAGTTTAAAGTGGTGTCAAACTGCATTACTGTTACAATATAGTCGGATTCAAAGGGAGGCATCCACCTCTCTCAAGTAGAAAGAGAAATGCGCTGCTAGGTTGAATCTCTCCAGGAGGCTCTTTCTTTCTTTCTTTCCTCGCACATGGCTTTGTCTTCCTTTCTCCGGCTTCTCATGCTGCCCCGCGGCTGAGCCCCCGCCATCCCGAGAAAACGAGCCCCGTGAGTGAGAGGCCGCGTCTCGCGTGGGGCCTGAGCTGATCCAAAGTGACAGGAAGAGGCCGAACTCGTCTTGCCCGGGGGAGCCTCTCTTTCCCCCTCCCTCCCTCTCCTCCTCCTCCTCGCGTGTCTCTGGACTGCTCTCCCAGGGTGCATCCACTTGGAACTGCTGCCAGGGCTCAAGGAGATGGGGCTCTGCCTGGGATTTGTAGTTTGGCAGAGGAGGCTCACTGCCCTGTGGAACAACTTCTTCCCCCTGACACCATTGAGCCATGGCACTTCAAAGTTGTGGCAAACCGCATTCATTCTGCAGTATAGATCAGCCACGGGCAAACTTGGCCCCTCCCTGTGTTTTGGACTTCAACTCCCACAATTCCTAACAGCCTTGCAGCTTCAAAGCTTGGCTGCTTCCTGTCTGTTGGGTGGTATCAAGGGGTTGCAGGAAATTCCAAATAAGGATCTCCTGGCTCTTACCAGAAAATCACCACTAGGTTGCTGTGAGTTTTCCGGGCTGCATTCTCTTCTGACGTTTCTCCCACATCTATGGCAGGCATCCTCAGAGCTTGTGAGATCTGTTGTAAACTAGGAAAATTGGTTTTATATATCTGTGGAAGGTCCAGAGTGGGAGAAAGAACTCTTGTCTGCTTGAGGCAAGCGTGAATGTTACAATTGGCCACCTTGACTGGCATTGAATAGTCTTGCAGCTTCAAAGCTTGGCTTCTTCCCGCCCGGGGGAATCCTTTGTTGGGAGGTGATTTGCTGGCCCGGATTGTCTGTTGGAAACTAGGCAAGTGGGGTTTCTATATCTGTGGAATAATGTGCAGGGTGGGAGAAAGAACTCTTGTCTGTTGGAGACAAGTTTGAATTCCTTCCTTTCTAGAAAGTGTGGATAACTCTTTTTCTGGTGTGAATCCGGAGCAGTTTTGGGGGCGGGATGAGAGTAGGACTCTACCAGCACCTTGGAGATGAAATTACAGGCAGTATAGACTTCCTACAAAGTTTAGACTTACTACAGAAAGACAATTGCTGAATGCCCTGAAGCTATCAAATTTCAATCCATTGGGTCCCTGAGAAATCTACAAAATTGCTAAAAGATATAATTCATGTGTGTGTGTGTGTATAGTTTCTTAGGAACCATATAGATACAGATACAGATACAGATACAGATATATATATATATATATATATATATATATATATATATGAGAGAGAGATGTATGTATGTATATCTATATCTAAACGGGGGGAAAGATAATTTTGGATTAACCTTAGGACTCTTTAACTATCCATTGGAGAGGTGATCTCAACTGGGGTGTAGTGTATGTGTATCATCATGGGATTTCAATTGGCTTTTAAATCAATGCTTGGATATAGCTGTATATTTAATGGGCTTTTGATACTTTTGGATTATCCACGGTTTTAACTGTATTTGATTTTAATTTTCTCTCACATTGGGAAAAAAGCTGGGATGTGAAATAAATAGGCTTTCCGGGCTCAGTGAGCTTTTTTAGACGCAGCTCTATAAAAAGGTTGCCCTCCAGTAATATTTGGATTCTCACTCATATCATCACACTAGAGAATGAATCCACTTAAAATCCGTTTTCTGCCTCCTGCAGAATTATGGGATTTGTAGTTTAGGGAGGAGCCTTGAACAGCCTCACTAAACTACAAACCCTAGAATTCTGCAGAAATTTGGACTTTATTTATTTATTTATTTATCTACAGTATTTATATTCCGCCCTTCTCACCCCACAGGGGACTCAGGGTGGATTACAATGCACATATACATGGCAAACATTCAATGCCAGTTAGACATACAACATATATAGACAGATGCAGAGGCACTTTAACATTCCAGCTTTCCAGCTTCATGAGGGTATGCTCAATTCCAGCCACAAGGGGAGCTGTTGCTTAACTTCACCATCCATTTGTGACACCGAGTCCTTTGATGGAGTACTTCCTCATTCTTCTGCATGCTGCTGGAAGGTTTTATGGTGTCTTAAAATAGTTAAAATAAACTTGGTTGGGAATCTGAGCTGTTAGGCTCAAAATCACCTTCAGTCAGGGTGATTCCACAAAAATATAGCAGACTGACAGAAGCACAGTTCATAACCAGCAGAAACTTACAGTGTGGTGAGATAGGATTAGCTTTCATTCAAGAGGACGGATCAGAATTGCAGAGTCACAACTTTTCCCAAAAAATATACATTTATTGAAGTAAAAAAAGAAATCCATTCTAGATAGAAAAGGGTCTTGGAGCTTCTAAGGAAGGTAAACTGGTAAAAATAACAAAATTATCCATGCAGCTGCATTTTGTCTGGAGAAAGGCAAAATGCCTCCTCACTGGAAGGAAGACAAAAGCAGAAGAGAAGGGCCAAAACGGAGGATGACTACATGGACAATCCCAGGACAATAAAAATACCTTTAAAGAGGAAGTTACCTCATCCCTCACAGACATTATTACACTGCTACACATTCAAAGGAGGAGATAGTAGCAAGAGAAAAAAGAGCCCTTCTGGAACAAACATACATAGAAATCCCTCACTCTGATCCAGTGGTTCTCAACCTGTGGGTCCCCAGATGTTTTGGCCTTCAACTCCCAGAAATCTTAAACAGCTGGTAAGGGTAAAGGTTTCCCCCTGATATTAAGTTCAGTCATGTCTGACTCTAAGCCAAATACTCGGGCTGAATCTACACTGCCATAGGTTTTCCCCTGACATGAACTCCGGTCGTGTCTGACTGGGGGTGCTCATCTCCATTTCTAAGCCGAAGGGCCGGCGTTGTCCATAGACACCTCCAGGTCATGTGGCCGGCTTGACTGCATGGAGCGCCGCTACCTTCCTGCTGGAGTGCTCCTACCTATTGAGCTACGCACATTTTGCATGTTTTCGAACTGCCAGCTTGGCAGAAGCTGGGGCTAACAACGGGAGCTCACCCCACTCCTTGGATTCGAACCTGCAACCTTTCAGTCAACCATGCAACCTTTCAGTCAACCAGTTCAGCACCTCAGCAGTTTAACTTGCTGCGGGGCCGGGGGGTGGCCTGCGGGAGTAGTACCTATTGAGCTACGCACATTTTGCATGTTTTCGAACTGCTACTTTGGCAGAAGCTGGGGTTAACAACAGGAGCTCACCCCACTCACGGGATTCGAACCTGCAGCCTTTTGGTGAACCAGTTCAGCAGCTCAGCAGTTTAACCTACTGCGGGGGATGAGAAGAGTTGGTAAACTGGCAGGGATTTCTGGGAGTTGTGGCCCAAAATAGCTGGGGACCCACAGGTTGAGAACCACTGCTCTAATCCTATCTAGTCTAGCTACTCATTGAGGACTGGAAACTTGTGCAGTCAGGCAGGGATGAATCCAACAGACTTCAATGCCCACCATTACTAACAGCCTCAGGCCCCTTCCTTAAGCGGATGGGGGGGGGGGGGGCCAGAGGTTGGTAGGAATGGTGGGAGTTGAAGTCCAAAACACCTGGAGAAGGGCTGAAGTTGGCCCAGGACTGGGGTAGAGGCTGGAGAAGGAGAGGCAAAGCCCTCTTGTGTGTGTGTGTGTGTGATTGCTTTTGCGTGTGTGCCGTCGCCTTGGGCGGCCTTTCTTCTTCCTTTTTTCGGGACTGGCACCTGTCGCTTCTATTTAGGGAGACATGGCCTCCCTCTATCTCCCCCTCCCTCCCTGCTTCGTGCCTGAGTGACTTTTTGCAGTTGATGCCGCTTGAGCGCTGCCTGCTCCGGGCGCATTGCTTCCCCCATAAATAACGCGTCCTCCCTCTCCCTGCCCTCATTGGGATAGATAGATAGAAAGAGAGAGGGGAGCGTCGAGGATCCAGCCCTGCTTTGGGAAGGCTGCTGCTCCATCTTTCGGGCTCCTTCCTCCTCCTCTGCCCCTGAGAAGGAGCCATGCTGGGCGGCGAGCGGCAGGCCTTGCCCCTGAGCCACCCGCCTTGTCCACATGTAGGGTTCCTGCAGCGCAACAACAGCCTGGAGGACAAGGGCCGCCTGGCCAGCGCCCTCAAGGAGCGGCAGGCCTCCCGGAACCTGCGCGTGGCCGCCGGGGAGAACAGCGAGAACGAGGCCCGCTTCCGGAGGACCGAGACCGACTTCTCCAACCTCTTCGCCCGAGGTGAGCCCAACAAGGGAAGGAAGTTGGGGATGGGGGCTGGGAGGTGGTACCTGAAACTTCTTATTAGCTCCAAATACTCAGGCTGGATCTACACTGCCATAGGTTTTCCCCTGACATGAACTCCAGTCGTGTCCGACTCTGGGGGTTGGTGCTCCAGATCTCCATTTCTAAGCCGAAGAGCTGGCGTTGTCCATAGACACCTCCAAGGTCATGTGGCCGGCATGACTGCATGGAGCGCCGCTATCTTCCCGCCTATTGATCTCCCCACATTTGCATGTTTTCGAACTGCGAGGTTGTCAGAAGCTGGGGCTGACAGCGGGAGCTCACCCCGCTCCCAGGATTCGAATCGCCAAACTTTCGTTCAGCAGCTCAGCGGTTTAAACCGTTGCCCCACCGGGGGCTCCATACCATACACTGCCATACCATCCAGATTATCAAAGCATGCAATCTATATGATCTGCTTTGAACTGGATTACAGGAGGGCCCTTCCACACCGCCATATAACCCAGAATATCGAGGCAGATAATACACAATATCTGCTTTGGACTGGGTTATCTGAGTCCACACTGCCAATGTGGATTATCTGATTTGATCATCTGGATTGTATGGCAGTATAGATATGGGTTTAGTGGTGATACTTTCCAAGACGGAAATCCAGTTCAGTGTGGATTTTATACAGCTGTGTGGAAGGGGTTTGAGTCTACACTGCCATATAATCCAGTTCAAAGCAGATAACCCTGGATTTTACATTATTATTATTATTACTATTATTGATTTCTAACCTCAGTGAAGGGACTCAGCTTCCAAACGCAAAGGCAAATATTCAATGCATTATACAATCATAAAAGCACAACGCAATAAAATAAATTAATCATAATTAAAAGCCTTTATAAAATAGACTCTAATCTACAATCCAGCAGTTTAGATCCAGCCTGAATACACCAACACACTACCAGTAGCTATGACAATTCAAACAGAAGCTTTTGCATGTCACCTTATGTTCTAATGGAAATGTCTGGTGGACCTAAACTAATCTTAGGTGTAGAATATTTTAAGGGCCATTCCAGACAGGCCCTATATCCCAGAATCTGGTCCAAGGTTTTCTGTTCATCCCAGATTATCTGGCAGTGCGGACTCATATAATCTGGTTTAAAGCAGAAAACCTGGGATCAGATCCTGGGATATAGGGCCTGTCTGGAAGGGCCCTTAGGCCTCTTCTACACTGCCATATAAAATACAGATTATCTGCTTTGAGCTGGATTATATGCAGTGTAGACCCATATAATCCAGTTCAGATAATGTGGATTATCTGATTTGATGATCTGGATTGTATGGCAGGGTAGATGGGGGCTTAGGGGTGATAGTTCCGAAGACTGGAATGAAACGGCTACAGTGAAACATGCAGTCTATAGTGGCATGGAAGTTTGTGGAGCCTAATATGATATTGAATCCTAACAATTATTATGGAAGTTCCATAGTGTGGCCAAGATAATCATTTCTAAATGCACAGGGAAGTCTATGGCCCCTTCTACATTGTTGTATAATTCAGATTATTAGATCAGATAATCCACATTATATGCTTTGAACTGGATTATATGTGGCCCCTTCTACATTTCCATATAAAAACCAGATTATATATTTTGAACCGGATTACCTGGCAGTGTATACCCATATAACCCAGTTCAAAGCAGATAATGTGGATGATCTGCTTTGATAATCCGGATTATAAGGGCCCGTCCACACTGCCATATTCAAAGCAGATAATCTGGGTATTATATGGCAGTGTAAAAGAGGCCCGATTCTAACTGTTATGAAATAAGACTATGACCCCTTCCACACAACTGTATAAAATCTGACATTATTTGAACTGGACTATATGGCAGTGTGGACTCAGATAACCCAGTTCAAAACAGATATTGTGGGTTATCTGCCTTGATATTTTGGGTTATATGCCTGTATGGAAGGGCCCCAAGTAAGAAAATGAAGATAATGCTGTGTATGTGGCATATCACAATTTGGAGCATTATCCTGAAAATCACAGGGAACGTTTACACTGCCCTATATCCAAGGATCCTATCCCAGGTTATCTGCCTTGAACTGGGTTATATGAGTCTTAATATTTCACATTTGGCCTGCCCAGAATGGTTTTAAACTGTCTGTTATTGCTTGTGTGTAAGTATACTGATTGTATTGTTGTTATTATTTGCTGTTATGTTGTTATTATGTGTCATTGGGCTTGACCTCATGTAAGCTGCCCCAAGTCCCCTTGGGGAGATGGTGGTGGGGTATAAATAAAGTTAATAATAATATAATAATAAGATAATCTAAGGGCCCTTCCACACAGCCTTATATCCCAGAATATCAAGGCAGAAAATCCCACATTATCTGAGTGTGGACTCAGATAACCCAGTTCAAAGCAGATATTGTGGGATTTTCTGCCTTGATATTCTGGGATATAGGGCTATGTGGAAGGACCCTAGGATAAGCAGATAATCTGGGATCAGATCCTGGGATATAGAGCCAGTTTGGAAGGGGCCTGAGTAAAAGTCAAGGACCTACAGCTCCGTTTTGCCTTGTCTAATGTGAGCATTCATGATTCAGGTGTCATGAAGAGAACTGGATGAAAACCTATTTTTTTTCGGAATAGATATGATTTGGACTTACAAAACTCTAGCCACTAAGGACACCTCAATTTTCAAAACCCTGAAATCAAACAAAGTATTTGCTACTGAATGTAATGCACAAGAAGTGGTCAAAAGTGCACTCATTGTAATTTGGCCATTGCAGTGGCTCCCTGCTTTTAATGCCTTCTTTAAAAACAAAAGTGTTAAAACACCAAAGCTTTTGGGTTATGACGGAAAAGAAAAACCTTGGGATGCATCTAGAATGAATCTACTCTAACTGCCCGGGCTCAAAGCTATGGAAGTCATGGGGCTGTAGTTTTGCAAGGTCTTGAGCCTTCTCTGCCGAAGAATGCTGAGGCCTCACCAAACTACAAATCCCAGGATCACACTGCATTGAACCCTGGTAATTCAATTAGAAATTGTGTGCTTCAAATAGGAGCGCCCGGTACTCTCAGATCAGTACTAAGATTGCCCTATTAAAATTTAATGTGCACCCTAATTTTGGCAAGATAATTTAGCCAAAAAAGGTGAGCATTACATTTGAGTAAATAAGAGCAGTTTTCTTCAAAAGAGTTGTGAGGGATGTGGATGTGTGGATGGAGATGCAAAATGTCCCTCAGGGCTTCTTTCCTGAAGGACCTCCAACACAACGTACTTCTCACTCCCTGAGAGTTGAGAGGGATGTGTGGAGGGAGAGAGAAGGTATCTAGCTGGGCTTCCTTCCTGTGGGAACTTTGTCTGCCCTAACTTCCCACACTCTGCTTCCTCAGAGTTGTGAAGGATTTGTGGAAAGAGACACAACATGTCCATCATGGCTACCTTCCTTCCTGAGGGACATTTGCCTTCCTATGCAAACTGCTTCCTCCTCCCTCAGAGTTGTGAGGGACATGTGGAGAGACATGCCCCAAGTGAAGAATATTTGCCTTTCACGATTTCCAACACAAACTACTTTTTACTCCCGCAGGGTTTGAGGGATGGGAATTTGTGGAGGGAAACAATATGTCCATCGAGGCTTCTTTCCTGAGGGACAGTAGCCTCCCATGACATCCTGCTCACATTTCTTCTTTCTCCCTCAGAGCTGTGATGGATAACAAAATGTCTGCCAGGGCTTCCCTCCTTCCTTCCCGAGGGACCTTTGCCTTCCTCACAAACCTCTTTCTTGCTCAGAATTGTGAAGGAGTCACAAGATGTCCTCAAAGGCAAAAATGTTGGAGGGGGAAAGTGGACAAGTAGAAGTTTAATGGGTTTCCTTGTAATATTAGAGTCTGGTGGAAGGATTGGTTGGACTAATTCCATGAAACAGAATATTGTATCACTCGGGGCACATGCACACTGTAGAATTAATGTTGTGTGACCCCACTTTAACTGCGCTGGCCCAGTGTTGGGAAATTATGGGAACTGGAGTTTGGTGAGGCACCAAGACTCTTTGGCAGAGCAGGCTTCAGGCCAATAAAGTATTAGGCGTTAAACCAGGCATCCTCAAACTGTGGCCCTCCAGCTGTTTGGGCCTCCAACTCCCAGAAGCCCTAACGAGCTTGTTCAATTGTCAGGAGTTCTGGGAGTTGAAGGCCCAAACAGCTTTAAACCATTTACCTGGAATTGAGTTCAATAGAAATGGAGAGTGGTTGGTTCTGAGACCTTGTGGGCCATCCAGTTCAACTCCCTGCTACATAAGAAGCAGGAAAATCACATTTAAAGCACCCCAACAGAAGGCCATCCAGCTTCTGTATAAAAGCCTTCAAAGAAGGAGCCTCCAACATATTCTGAGGCAGTTCTTCCTAATGTTCAGGAGGAATTTCTTTTCCTGTAGTTTGAAGCCATTGTTCCACATCCTAGTTTCCAGAGTGCCATGACATGCAGGGTAGCGGATAGTTAATGAGGCCGCGCATTGGTACAGAATTATGTTAAGTACCGCTGGGTAGTGTGGACTCCCTCCCTCAGCACTGGTTTATAGAATCATAGAGTTGTAAGAAACCACATGGGCCATCCAGTCCAACCCCCTGCCATGCAGGAAAAGCACAAAATACCTCTGACAGATGGCTATCCAGTCTCTGCTTAAAAGCCTCCAAGGAAGGAGCCTCTACTACGCTTTAAGGCAGTGAGTTCCACTACTGAACAGTTCTTATAGTCAGGAAGTTCTTCCTAATGTTCTCTAGAGCCATTTGCCCAGAGTCCCAATCTCTAGGACAGCTGAAAACAAACCTTCACCTTCTTTGTAATGTCCCAACTCAGGATCCCACATAGACAGACAAACTGACTCTTTTCATGCACTCTCACACACCTGTGCATAGCTTGGAACAATTAATCCTTTGGACTTCCCTGTCTGTTTATCAAAGTGTGGAATTATGTCATCTATTATCATTACTAGACAGTGATTATAGTAGGTGACATAATTTGAGATCATATTTCTTTTATTTGTCTTCTTGCTTGACCTGCTGTTTACTACTATTTGTTGGAATGTAGCAAGCTTTGAGTTGCTTTTCTCTTTACTCAGAAGAAAAGTCAGAGGGAAATCTGTTTAATGGTGAGGAAGGAATATAGTATCAGACTTGCCTTTTGGGGGATACAGGTCTAAAAGGGCCATTGGCCTGCAGAAGAGGTTGAAGTGTGTGGAAGGAGCCTGAAAACCCCTTTGCTACCTTTTCTAACAGAGTTGGTTGTTCCTGATCTCTTCCTCAGATTTGCTTCCAGCCAAGAATGGTGAGGAACAGACGGTGCAATTCCTTCTGGAGATTGTGGACATTCTCTTGAACTACGTGAGGAAGACCTTCGATAGGTCCACCAAGGTGCTGGACTTCCATCATCCCCATCAGCTCCTGGAAGGAATGGAAGGCTTCAACCTTGAGCTTTCCGACAACCCGGAATCACTTGAGCAGATTCTGGTGGACTGCAGGGACACACTGAAATATGGAGTCAGGACAGGTGAGAGAATGTCCTGGGAGCTGCACTAAATGAGCAGATAATATAGTCACGAGGGCGGGAGGCATTGCTCGGTCAAGGTCTGAATGAACATGATGCAGTGTCCCTACAAAGCTAAGGCCTAGGTTTGATCAGTAATGAGATGGCAGGCCACCTGGGAATGTGTTATATGCTGCCTTGACCATCACCAGTGAAGAAAGAACATGTTTCAATGTAGTAATAAGCGAAATACTTCAGAATAGATGGGTGCTAGGGCACATGAATGAAGCTCTACAGAAGTACAGAGTTAACCAGTCATTCCTTGCCTTACAGTGATACTCTAATGATTTGTGCTGGTGTTTAAAATAAATTTGGCCAAACTAAAGAAGGCCCTCCCTGCTTGAAAACCAAATACTTTGCGTGTCTATATGTTGAGGTTCTGTTTGGCCAGGTCTTTGAGGGGCAGGAGGAGGGTTGTCAAGATGAAACTGGGAATTTTTAAAATATGCTGTGCAATAACAAATAGTAAATTCAAGGGAAAGTGCATCAGAACTCTCTTAACTTTTGTCGTCCCACCCTTCTTCTGCAATGCCCAAGACTTTTCTCAGGTATTTCTCAGATCCTGAAGTAGATTTTGAGGGTCAATTGGATGAGCGGAGATGAGATGGCAGGGGAATTCCAACTCTTTCAGGATCTGCGGATGGAAGTGGGTTTATCAGTTGAATGGTCCTCTGTTTGCAATGTTATGCAACACTTACTTACATAACACAGTGGAGTTAACTTTTGAGTAATTTTTTTTTATGTCAGGAGCAACTTGAGAAACTACAAGTCACTTCTGGTGTGAGAGAATTGGCCAGCTGCAAGTAAGCTGCCCATGGGGTGCCCAAATGTTTTATCATCCTGTGGGAGGCTTCTCTCATGTCCCTGCATGAGAAGCTGGAGCTGACAGAAGGGAGCTCACCCTGCTCCCCGGATTCGAACCACCAACCACCAAGGTTGGCAGTCCTGCCGGTCCAAGGGTTTCACCCATTGCACCACAGGGGGCTCCAATATACTATTAATAGAGTATACCAGCATGGATCAAGCAGCCTCTCCCTTCCTTCCTTTCCAACAATATTTGTGACCTCCCGCTGAAAACTGAGAACCCTAGACCTGTTTAGTAAGTTGTCACAATAACCATTCAGTAAGTAGTTAGTGTGTTGGTCAGAGACCTGGGATTGTGTCCAGGGAGTGGTTACATATAAGCTGAATGGAGGGATCCCCCAAATAATCTGTCTGAAAGCAAACCACCCAGACCATACCCAACCAAGGACTTTTTCTAAAGAAACGTATTTGGCGATTCCACTTCCATTTAACTACCTCATTGTTGCTGTAGAACAGTTGTCAGCAACACAGAGTGCATACTCCCATCCATTTTTTTAAACCATCCACTCTACTCCTCCTGCTGTTTTCTCTTCCATTGCATAATGGGTAGGGCTAACATGTTGAAGCTAATCATCACCCCAAATTAATGCCTCTTCCAGATAAATTGGATGGGAAAAGTATTTTCCCCTACAATGAAGGGCCAATCTAATCAGTTTTCAAATCTGAATATTTGCATTATGGCTTAATTTTCTTCTGGTGAAAAAAAGCGGTTATTCTCATCCCAATTACCTCCTTTGTCTTTTGAGCACATCCTTCCCATTTGCTTCTTTGTTTTTATGACGCTGGACCAAGGTAGAAAGAAACAGAAAGGAGCAACACTGGGGGAAAAAAACGAGTAGGCAACATTGTGCAGTGTGTGCAGGTTACAATATTTGTACATGTAACTTCTAAATAGAGATGTGGCTACTATTCCCTGTGGTAGCAGGAAATACAATCAATCACAGGAAATGTGATTGATTTAAAAGTTGTGCAATCACCAGCATGTACTCTGAAGTAAGTCCCATTGAATTCAATGGTGCTTACCCTTGAGTAAAGGGTTGTAGGATTATGACCTTAATTTTAACTTTGTGTTATTCAAGTGATTATGTTTTCTTCTTTGTTTAGGAAATATAGAAAAATGTTATCAATGGGAAATGTGACTACATTCAATGATTTAAAATCAAGGGTGGGAGAGCCAATTTAAAATCGCACTGGTTTGACTCTATCCCTGCTGCTGCAGTCCTGTGTTTAGGAAGCATGCTGTCTGATTTCTCTGCCACCCCGCCAGTGACTCTTGCCTTATTGCTCACAGTAGGCAGACCTTTAGGCAGTTCTGTTTTGTCACTCAAATGGGCATTTTGCAGCATTGGGTGTAGACAGCTTAGCCATACACACTTGAAAAGTCGTAATCTTTCTCACTTGATGAAATGCAGGCCGCCTGTATCTCGAGGGAACAATATCATTAGGTAAATGAGGGCGTAAATGACACTGAATTTGCAGTTTTTCTTCTTTATGTTCCCAAGACAGTTAATGCCAAAAAACAAAGAAAGGAAAGGGGTGACTGCAAGTCTTGGGATCATTAATACTTGCAGTCCTACTGATAACTCATTATGCAAGGCAAGTTCCCTGCTTCTAGGCCATTCCAGAGTACCAGACATAAGATATCAAATATGATTTCCATAGTCATTTCTTCCATTCTTTAATGAGTGAGGATGGGTATTCTGAAGTGGACTTTCTTTTAAAGAGCCTTTAATATTTAAGTTGTGGGTGAGGAGGTTTATTGAAATGTTTTTAGACTACACTATTAGGAAAATCTATCCTCTATTAAACTCTGTTCCTGACTCTCCCAGGATCTCAGCAATGAAACTGTGTTGTTGTAGGTTTTCTGAGCTGTATGGCCATGTTCTAGAAGCATTTTCTCCTGACGTTTCGCCTGCATCTGTGGCAAGCATCCTCACAACCTCTGAAGATGCTTGCCACAGATGCTTCAATCTTAAACATGGTTATACTGCCTGAAAAACCTACAACAACCTAGTGATTCTGGCCATGAAAGTCTTCCACAATACATTCAGCAATGAAATATTATTTCCCTTTCTGGAGAGCTGGGCTTGTGACTCAGGGTTCTCAAGTGAACATTCAATGGAATATCCATTTAACTCGAAACCAGAACTTTATGTTGATAGAGACAGTAAAAGCAGCTGTAGCGACAGAGACAGACTTGGTTGATTGTCTTAATCCACTCTTGTTTTTAAAATTATGCTGGCATTTCCAGGCTGTGATCTATTCCCTCCTTTTAAGGACTGCTCTTTCAGTTAAGATAATGATTTGTGGTATTTCAGCACAGGAACTTGTAATTTCCAGGTGCTGAGGGCAAACCATAGAAAATAGTTTTGGCCAGTAGAGTTACAGTGTCTTCTTGCCACTTGGGGGGGGTGGGGGGCAGAACATTGAACTAGTTACCAGATGGACATTTGGTTTGGTTAGCAAAGCAATTCCTTTTAAAATAATGTTCATTGCATATATATGGGGGGAAATATGATCAGAGAAGCTTTTTTAAAAAAGATCAAATTTTACAAGGATTTTTAAAAAAGCTATATTATGAGAGTATGTAACAGAGAGATAGAAAATCTGAACAAGGGTTTGGAGTGCTGCACAAATAAATGTGACTCGGGGAAGAATGTTGCAATTCCACAATCAAAGCTGGTCTTGCTATTGGACATAGTGAGTTCTTGGCTTCAGGCAGGTCATTTTGAGGGTCATAAAGGACATGTAATTTAGACATTTTTCACTCAGAGCTCAATGGGTGTAGGAAGTCTGTCTAACATCAGCCAAGAAGCAACAGGAAATGGATGTTGGAGTAGATCCCACAGACCACTGGCAGGGCAAATCTGCATCATCCATAGTCCAAGTTAGGAAAACTGGAGATTTCCCTTCCCTAGACTCAACAACTCAGATTTGAGTGGTTCAACAGTAGCTGCACAATGCTGACTTCTGACAGCACAAAATACCAACCAACAGTTTTTCATTTTTAAGGAAATCTCTACCCTCTGGAGTAGTGGCTACTAGGCATGGTTAGGTCCATTCGGAATCTTCGTAATTCAGAATAAATTCGGAAATATTTGCTTTTTGAAGCGATTTCGAAGCGATATGGGAACCCAGACTTATCTTGCCATTTTGAAGCTTCCCCCCCCTCCCCATTTCTGTTACAAAGCAGTATGTGAGTCTGAAATGATTCAATTCAACGTTTCCCCGCTTCTCTTCCCTGGCCTCGGCTCAAACCTGGGAATCCGTGTTAAAAAAGCAGCCTGGACAAATGTCCCCTCTTTCCTTTCTCTTTCTCTCCATCCTCCTCACCTTCTTCCTACTCTTTTCCTTCTCTTCCTCTGCTTAGGCGGCTGAGGGGGGAACGGAAAGGGCCTGTGAGGATGTTAGGAATTGGTGGGAGTTGAAGTGCAAAAAGCATGGGGAAGGAATACCTGATCTGCTCACAAGCCCCATATACATTGCCATGTAATGCATCTTGAAACTGCATTATGTATATACTCAGTGATGTAGACTTCTATCATGAGGGTTAGCTGCCTTCTATGAGTCTCCATAATGCATAATGCAGTAGGTCTGCAGTTTAGCAGTATGAATTCGGTTTTGCAGTTTGAGGTGCTGGCGGGAAGGTAATGGCCCTCCATACAGTCATGCTGGTGACATTACCTTGGAGGTGTCTATGGACAACATGTCTCTTTGGCTTAGTAATGGGGATGAGTATCACTCCCCAGAGTAAGACAGGACTAGACTGAATGTCAAGGGGAAACCTTTACCTCTACTTTGATAATCTCAATTATGTGACAGGAGGAGAAGGATCGCCTCCTCGTCCTCTTCCGCATTGACAGCCGAGGCAGGCCTGGTGTGTAAGAGCTCCTCGGTCTCGAGTGGAAGAGCCCCTGAAGTTTTCCCAGTGCCAGTGCTGGGTTTTTTCCAACTGTGCATGCGTGTCTGCCATTAACAAAGCTGTTTCGGAAATCTCAGAAGTTTCCAAAAGTTTTGAACATTTTTTTCTATGAAAATCGGAATTGATTTCCAAATTGAACCACCAGTGCCCCCTACATCCGAAACTAGTTTTGAACCTTTTTAAAAAATCAAACAAGCCTAGTGGCTACTGCACTTATTGGCATTCAAGTTGCTCTTTAGGAATTTATGTCACTAAACTGTTCCAGAAGCATTCTCTCCTGATGTTTCACCCACATCTATGGCAGGTTAGGGACAAGGCTACAGCATCGTGAAGAGGCAAGATTTCAGCTATCATCTGGAAGTGCCCTGATAAATAAGCTTATTGATATATGCTGCATTAAATGCCATCCCACTTTCATGTTTGACTCCTTCACTCTGATCTGACAAAGCAATAAGTTAATCATTCATTCAATCAATCAATGACTTTATTTATATCCTGCCGATTTCCCAAGATGAAACTCAAGGCAGCAAAGTGAAGGGCCCTGGGAAAGGACAGCAAATGGGCAATTATCTATCTTAATGCTACATTTTTGCCTATATGGAATCTTATGCATCAAGATGTCTTGGGGAATCTCCAGTTATGCTATGGATTTTAATGGAGGAAGGAACATAATTAGATTTTAATATCCCATTTTCACAGTATCAATTTGATTTTGTAGCTCTTTTTTGAAGAATGTGTACATTTTGGCATGACTGGAATGCTAACATAGAATAGCAGTTGTGTTTACCGAAAAATCTACTTTCACTTAAGTTGAGAAAAAAAACACTGAGCAGTGTTTCAGATTATTGGTATAGCTTCTTTTTATGGGCAAGAGGAGGGGTGTTGCCTTTGACGTTAATAGAAGTATTAAACAGTGTGACTATGTTTCTTCTCTGCTTCTGAGTGTTGGACTTTTCTGGTTTAGATCTCCACCAGCATTAGGTGAACTATTGAGAGTTCAGATTGTGGTAGTGACTGAAAAAAATATGTATTTTTCTTTGCTGAAGGGGGATTAATTATAGTCCATTGGCTGAAGATTGGCATTGAAAGATACTTTAAAAATACATGAAATGGTTCCACAATTTTTTGATTAACAGGAGATTGCAACTGGAGGAACATAGGTACAACCATCGTGATGATAAATATAAATTTGTTTCTTGTTGCACATGGCATCAGGGTGCATTTCTCTGATAGGAAAATCTTGTCTTTTATTCTGAGTGCTTGATGCACTGTGTTTTATATGTGAGAGGAGTGCTGTTCATCTCCTACACAGCTCATTTGTTGCTATTGTGTTTGGCATGATTGTTACTGAGGCAAATCTTGCATATTGAGATTCTGGCTGGATGAATGACCCAAACATCTGTTGGATATTCCCTGTGGTGGAATTAAAGAGGTGTGTACTGCTGAGTGGGTAGGATAATTGGTAGAGTGTCAGCACCTGACTGGAGAGACCTAGTTTCAAATCCGTGTTCAGCCACAAAGCACTTTTGGTGACCTTGAGCTACTGACTTGACTGTATATTCTATTTCAGAGGAATATTGTAAGAATAATAGTATCGAGGAGGGGCCGTGGTGGAGCAGCAAGTTAAACCGCTAAGCTGCAGAACTTGCTGACCGAAAAGTTGGTGTTAGAATCTGCAGGTTGGGGGTGAGCTTCTGTTGTTGGCCCCAGCTTCAGCCAAACTAGAAGTTCAAAAACATGCAAATGTGAATAGATCAGTAGATACTGCTTCAGCGGGAACATAATGAAGCTCCATGCAGTCATGCTGGCCAGGAGGTGTCTACGGACAATGCCAGCTTATCGGCTTAGAAATGGAGATGAGCACTAGCCCTCAGAGTTGGACTCAACTAGACTCAATGTCAAGGGGAAACCTTTACCTTTAATAGTATAGAGGAGGAAAATTCCACAGATATTGCCTTAAAGTGGATGAAAAGTTAGGTTCATCTAATGGCAAATGAAATTATCACAACCCACAGCCACATAAAATATATCCTATTTGTGGTGTCTATCCTTCCTATATAGCTATAATGCATCCCTGTGCTTAAAAATAGGACTATTATTTTGAATGTGTCATTCCTAATCCACTACCTCATTGAGCAATTGTTTAACATAGTGGAGAATCCCAGACTCGTATACTGATTATCTCAGGTCACTGATAATACCAGGCTAATATGGCATTACTTGTTCTCCACTCACCTTTCCTATGCTAATCACTAGGATGGCAGTAGAGACGAAGTGTGAAAATTTATCTTCCTTTTAAGTGGCATTATCCCATTGAGCATTTAGACAGTCATGGTTAAAGCAAAGTATAGAGAGTTTATCTCAAGACTAACTTTCAAACTTTTAAACTTTTGAGAGACAGACAGACAGAGCATGGGTATATATTTTGACCAATGCAGCTTTAATGAAAACAGCAACTTTTTAAAAACAATGTCCATAAGAAATATGTATATGCTCATTTCAGCAACTTCATAAATGCACAGTTGCCTTGCATGGAAACTCCAAAATTCGTGTTTTTCATGATAGAATACAACAGCAAAGGATACAATAATGAATGTTGCCATACTTGACAGTATTTCCGAATATAATAAAATATATTTATAATTCAAAATGCATGGGTCAGTGGTGTAAAGAGGAAGTGGAAAGTCCCAGAGCTGTTTCTACTGCTTTCTAATTCAATCTCCACAAGTTTTAATGAAACTGGGGGAAGAAGAAGTGTTAATTTCTCCTTGGCCTACTAATATAAATATATGGTGGGCTTATTCTCCCACCCTATTCATGCCTCATTCATATAAATTAAATGTGTATGTAAACTCCATTGGAGAGGAGCAAATAAATGCATATAATTAGCTATTTTTCTCACTCTGCTCTGTACCTAAATGAGAGGCTTGTTTCCTACTTGCAAATAACAACAACAAAATGGACAGCAACAACAAAAGTACGATTTCTTTTTATGCAGCAGAACCTAGGAAATCATGTTGTTTTTGACAGAATAGCAGTGGAAAGTTGTGGTCCACCCGTTGTTGTTAGACTTCAGCTATTCAGCAAAGCCAGTGACGAAGAACGCTGAGAGGTATAGTTAAACTTAATCCAGATGGGCACACAGTTCTTACATCTGGGATGGTCAGACTTTTGAGATAAATGGCATAGATGTCAATGTGAATTACTGAGGCCTTTAGGTCTGACCACATGGACAGTCACTCATGTATAGGCCCAGAAACTGTACAGTAGCAGAGTTGCATGACTGAGCCTGTGCTGTGTGTGGAGTGTGGCGTAGGCTGTTAGAGCTGTGAAAAGTAGATGGAGGAGCTGGGATAGAGTGTGTATTGTGTATATAGCTTTGTGTGTTTTATCTTTAGTTGCTTCAGAATATATAATATATATATATATATCTATATATCTTCTGAAGCAACTGAAGATAAAGCCTTCCTGTATTCTATCAGTGAAATGATATCTGTGTATGGTCTCTTTCTTACACCGTGAAGTTTCTGCATTGCTCAGGGGAATCTGGAGCCTAGCTGGTTTGTGGTAAGGGGAGACTCCCAGTACTCTACTGAGATAGAGGAAAATACTTGATAGGGATAATATGAAACTTAAAATATATATATATACGGTGTATGTACACAGTATCCTTACAGTGATGTTATTTATCTTTCTAGGTCATCCTCGATTTTTCAACCAGCTTTCTACAGGGCTTGATATCATCGGCTTGGCTGGAGAATGGCTGACTTCTACTGCTAATACAAACATGTAAGCATCATGTTGGTTTCCTCTGTGTTACATGTGTCCATCTCCTCACCTCCGCAAAGTACCTTGGCAAGCCTTTCCTCAACCAATGGTACACTGAGGAGCATATATGGGTGGGAGTGACCATGGATACCACTCAATGCCTGGGCCTAGCTACTTATACTTGAGAGAATGCACAATTCCTGTGACAGGAAAACAGGACTGTCCTGATGCATTTGCTGCACATGATGAAGGTCAAGGTCACCACCATCACACACTCCATTCCTTGAGCAGGAGCAAACTGCTTTGTTTCCATGCTATCAATGGAATAGTATCTTCATCTACACCAGTGGTTCCCAACCTTTGGTCCTCCAGGTGTTTTGGACTTCACCTTCCAGAAATCCCAGCCAGTTTACCAGCTGCTATAAATTGTGGGAGTTGAAGTCCAAAACACCTGGAGGACCTAAGGTTGGGAACTACTGATCTACACCATTTACAGCTTTGTTCTGGTAAACGGCCAAGGAGTTGATGTAGAAATTTGCCACTGACTACTTACTTGTCTTCCCCAGCATGCACCACCTGAGGCAACTGCCTCACTCTTCGTAATGGCTAGGCTATGAATTCAAGCAACGAAAGATGGCCTTTGTTATTGTCAAACAGCAGAGGGCTCTCCAGCTTTTGTTCGTTTGAACTTTCTTCAGGGAAAAAGATTACTTAAGTCTGCCAAGAACAAATAAAGGACAAGACAGATTGGTGCACTTGGCTCTTTTCCTCCTCCTCCTCCTCCTGGGCATGGGGGGTGGGATGGGGGTGGAGGTAGACTCTGTTCTAAATAAATTGACAGATAATTAAAGCTTGGTAGCTATATAGACAAATTAATTAGGGAGTTTACTTTGATGATAAGTTGCCTTGAGGTAACTATAGGACTATATGGATACTTACAAATGAGGTTTTTATTGTAAGTTACCCTGCTCATGGACTTTTACGAGGAGTCCAAGGAACAGTGTCTTCATCTTAAAACCTCCATATGTTCTCCTGTTGTTGCTGCGTCACAGTTTTTTCCTGCCCAACAAAAGTTGAAATGGCATGAAAATATGCATGAGGCATTTTGATTAGGAGCACCAAAACCATCAGTCTATAAGCACCCAAATGGGAATTGAGACGGCATAAGAACTGCAAAGTGCTCACCTGGAGCCCATTACAAATGATCAAGTAAGCTGATCTACTTCTAGAGACAGTTCATGATTCCATAAAGAAGCCTCTTCCACACATTTTGAGGAGAACTCCTTCCTTAAGCAGATACAAAGACTGCAGTCATTAGCATCCAAGTGCCATCTGTCCAGGTGCTCGCAGTTGGCCTCTGACGGTCTTCATGACTATTCTGAGAATTCTCCTGAATCAAGTTTTTGGGTCACATAGGACATTATTCACAACACTGAAACTAATTTTAGAACAGATGAAGTATGGATGTATGGGTTTTAAAACCAGATATCTTTTAAATAGATCACAACAAGTATGAAATACAAAAGGAGTAAGGATGATGACAGAAAAACAGCAAGATGATGACAGAAAAACTAAGTACTGAGGGCCCTTCCAAACACCCATATAACCAAGAATATCAAAGCAGAAATTCCACAATATCTGCTTTAAACTGGGTTATTTGAGTCCACACTGCCATATATTCCAGTTCAAACCAGAGAATGTGGGATTTTATTCAGCTGTGTGGAAGGGGCCTGAGTTTAGTGGGAGTAGGATTCTATTTTAGGAGTTTGTTTTAATTGCTAGTTACTATAGAAACAGATTATAAGATGCAAAATGGTACTGGCAGGGGTATAATGTAATCACTGTGAATATTCTTATGGCCCTGCTTTCAAGCAGTGTAAATAAGGCTAGCATGATGTAGTGGTTTGAGTGCTGAACTAGGACTTTGGGGGACCAGAGTTTGTATCCCCTCTCATCCACGCAAACCTAGTGAGTGACCATGGGCAATTCACACCCACTCAGCCTCAGAGGAAAGCAAAGAAACATCCCTTCTGAAGAAGTCTTTCCAAGAAAGATCCAGGATACGTTAGTATCACCATAAATAAAAAATGCTGTAAAGCCACACAACAACAAACAACAAAAGGGCAGAATGGTAAGGATGTGGGTGAATGATATCTTAGTCAGTAGATTTCATAATTCTATAGCAGAACATTACAAACTGTGTGTTGTGACACAGTGTGTCAGCTGCAGTGTGCAGGTGTGTTGTGTGAATGCAACAAGAAACCTTTGAGTCTATGTGAAATAAGCAAGAAATCATGTATTTTTAAGAATATCAATGAAAGATTTTCATGTATCCCCATACATTTCATTATTACAATTCATCTCTTGTCCATATATCTTATAAGGGGCTGGTTTAACCTCAGGTAAAACTGAATTATTATGTTGCCAAAGATGTATGTCTGAAAAGTGTGTTACCAAGATGAAATGTTTGGAAAGCTTATATAGGTAGCCCTTATTATTGCTGAATATTGGAGCACATTGTGGGAGAAATTAAAATCAAGTTCAAGGTGATGGCTGATACTGGTTAGTGACAAAAACAGCTTCTATTTAAAAAAGAAGAATCCAGCACACAAGTGCGAGACAGGCCTCGGGGCATTTTGAAATTGTGTATTGATTTACATGGGCTTTAAAAAGTGTGGCATGACAGGATTACAAATACTCATCAGAAATCAGGAGGCAGGGTTTCTATTTCAGAATGCTATCGGACACATGTGTGAGAGAAGGGGGAAGGGAGGGAGGGAGAGATGGCTACATTTATAAATCTCCAGATGGAATAGGATGTGCATGGCTGGTGTGATAAGAGCAATGCACACTGGAGTATCACCTGCAAGTCACAAAGGAATGATTCTGTCTCTTGCAGCTGCATCTACTGATAATGTACTGCTGAGCAGGAATAGTGATTAGCACAATGGAAGACCATATGTGCTCATGCAGTGAGCTTAGCAAGAGAGACCCACACATTTGACTTGTCAAAAACCACTGGGAATGTTTCCCAGTCGTCATCAACCCCAGTTTGTAACTAGGATATCATTTTGTCGTTGATTTTTCTGTGTAGCATTATTGTTCAAGCTACACAGCAATCCTTTAAAAAAGCAATTAGAGTTAGTTTTGCTTTACTATAGAAAACATATTCAGGACATTTATTTATTTACTATATTTATACTCCACTCTTCTCGCCCCAAAGGGGACTCAGAGTGACTTAGATTACGATAAAATTCAATGCCGCATTATACAAAAAAATAATAACTATAACATCTCAAATTGTACTACAGTTAAAACATATAACTACAACAAAACAGATTAAAAATATAGTGCCGAGTCCCATAGTTGTTATTCAAGCTGCTACATTCAAGTCGGATTCCATTTTACCGTATTCCCCAAATGCCTGTGTGCAAAGCCAGGTCTTTAACTTTTTCCTGAAAGTCAGTCTGATCTCACTAGGGAAGGAGATAAACCTGATCACTTTTCATCCCATTGATTTCTATCAGATGTGGGATTGGCCCTACCATAAACCTAAGAGAGAACCATAACTCAGGTGTTATAACATTTGGGGTGTCACGAAAAATTCAATACATTGGTACAGGTTGAGTATTCCTTATCCAAAATACCTGGAGCTACAAAAATGTTGGGTTTTGGAATTTTTCAGATTTTTAGAATACCTGTATTTTTACATACATACATTATGAGATATTTTGGAATTGGGACCCAAGTTTAAACAAAATAGTATTGTATGCTTCATATATACCTTATACACATACCCTGAAGGCATTTTTTCCACAATCTTTTTAAAGTTTGTGCATAAAACAAAGTTTCTGCGCACTGTAGCACCCAAAAGGCTGCACATGTGTTTTGTTTTGTTTTTTTGAATTCTCAGCCACACATGTGTTGTTGTTTTTTTTATTAAAAAATCTGCATAATGATTGCTCAAGCTATAGTAAGTTATGTTATTAGTTTAAATATTCTTTCTATGAGGGAGAAAAAGTCTTGTCAGATTTTTCTCCCTCTTGTGCTCAAATTACATGAACATCTATGACAGTGGTTCCCAACCTGTGGTCCGTGAACCTCCAGTGGTTTGCTAGAACTGAAATATGATCCACAGCCTCACCATTACTACACTGTTGCAAGGAGAGCTACTAGTCTCACTAAACCCTGTTATAGTGCCGAGGCTTATTAAAAAATATGGTTTTCTGTGCGCAAGCAGATGGCAACTCCTGGATGTCATATGTCCTGTATCAGAAACTAGAGCTGATGTGCTCTATCCAATGCAATTTTCTGAATCAGCACCCCAAACCGAATCTAAAAACTGATTTGTAACCAATATATTGTCGAAGGCTTCCATGGCCGGAATCACTGCGTCGTTGTAGGTTTTTTCGGGCTATATGGCCATGTTCTAGAAACATTTGTAACCCATTTGGTACTAATATTGGAGAGTGATCCCTGGTCAAAGTGGTCCTTGGTCAAAAAAGGTTGGGAAGCACTGATCTATGAGAACTATCTCCTTAATATGGCTGTAGGGAGATGTTGCATTTGCTACTTCTTCAGTAGTGTCATTCTCGATGAGACAGATGCATTTAGTCCTCCCTCTTCTCACAGAAGTTGGTGATAAATAAGTGCTTAGCCTTGGTTGGATTCTTTAGAGCTTTGGTGTTTTGCACCATCCCTCTCAAGCACCGAAATGTTCCTGTTACTCAGTAGAAATAAAAGAAGTCAAGAATGCTTGGAAACTTACCCTTCTGCATGGAACAGTATCCGGCCATTTTGTCTACTTTAGCCTTTGCTTGACTTTTATTATTTCACTCCACTGTGCACATTGTCTCTGATTTTGCACCTGAATTGATTCATACAAGGCAGAGATGCCTTTATCCTCCTTGAAGAGGCCTTCCATGCACAGAGGCATCTCTGGATTTGAACTATTTTCAACCTAGTAGAGCCTTTTAGAAATGCTGCCCGCCGAGCACAAACAATAGGCGTGTGCAAGAAACGTTGGTTAGCTTTGTGATTGCATTTGTTTCTATTGCTAAAAGGCTTGTTCATTGTATGCTCCATCAAACCCCCCTTTATTTCATGTTTTATTTTTCAGCGTCTTATTCATTTTTGGTACTTACTTTGGTATTCATCTTGGTGCTCAGCACTCTACTTTTTTCCCTCTTTGAGACTCCCTACAATGGAATGGGGTGAAAGCAATGAGTTAGGAATGGAATTGAATTTGGATACAGCTTTTAACTTTGTTTTATTAACATAGTGTAACTTATTGTTGTTGTTTTCATGTGATCTGCTTTATGGTCACTCGCATGCTTTGTTTTGTTTATTTAGAATTATTTTAGTCTATTGTTGTATTTTACTGCATCAGATGTTTGCCTTTTATGTTGTGAACCGCTCTGAGTACGCAAGGGGAGATCGGGCACAATCGAAATAGAAGTTTCACTTGCTTAGTCTAGTGGGCTAGATTTGCTTTGGTAGGCCACAGGTTGCACAGTCTTCTTCCAGAAGTGGGATCTCTTTGCTATTATAGTGTTACCTTCAAATGAATTACCACTAAAACTATTAAAAATAACATTTCTGAGATTGCATCTTGTGTTCTATCTATCCCAGCCCTATATACATTATTATAGTCAATTAATGGTGTGTGCGAGCTCATTGTATACCCAGGTTTCAAACTTCATGCAAGTATAATATTGCAAAGCTTAAACCAGTGTTGACAGGGGGTGAGTGTTAATTTGTATGGATCTTTCCCACCCAAATGTCTAGGAGCCATTCTGCTGGAAACCATGGGTAATATTTACATTGTTCTAATGCACATTGCTGAATAATGACATTATTTCTGAGTCCACACTGTCATATAATCCAGTTCAATGTGGATTTTATACAGCTGTGTGGAACGGGCCTTTGCTGCAATGGCATTCAACTAAGGCAAGAATGATCCATTCAGATGGCAATCTGATCTGATCACTTTGAGAAGCCAGCACAATATTTTGTGTGTGTGTGTGTGATTGTAATGAAAGAATACGAGAAGTTCAAGAATTCTTTACAAATATTCAAAGACAGTAATCTAAAAGGTACTAGTACCAGTAGAAGAAACACAACCTTCGGTGAGCCTTGTTACAGACTCCCTATTTAATGACTCTGACTGTAGCCATTCTTTCTGGACTGGCTGAGTGATTTAGGCACTGTGTCTAAATGCACCATCACTGGAACATGCCATGTATTGTATTGATTAAATTGTTTCAGTTGTGATCCACTAGGTATGTAGGTTAGCATACACAGCATAAAATGTGGAGTAGGTGATAGATTTGTTGGTCATTATTATCTCCTGCCATTTTGCAACTTTTTGTGGGTCATGGTAATCCATCGCAAAATGTGCTTTGCTGTAGAATATCTGACAAAAAGGCAGGGGAGAGGTGCTATAATGGTAAGATGATTTTAGTAGGGTTTCAGTAAGGAACTCTTCATAAGAACTCTATGCTTCTAAACCACGGCAGCAGTGGAAGCAGAGTCCCACCATCCAATAAAGCTAAAAATAGTTTGGTCCTGCTGAACAATCTACATATGTCATTGTTTGTCACTACAGAAGCAGCTATGGAGCTCCAAAGAACTCCTAACCATCACTGGGTGTCTTTGAGGATGTCAGCAAAGATCCTTCATAACTTGTGCCCCATCCACACAGCCCTATATCCCAGAATATCAAGGCACAAAATCCCACATTATCTAAGTGGACTCAGATAACCCAGTTCAAAGCAGGTATTGTGGGATTTTCCGCCTTGATATTCTGGGATATAGGGTTGTGTGGAAGTGCCCTTGAAGATGGGATGAGGAAAAGGAAAGGGCGATCTCTTCTTTCTCCAAGTCTGGTGGATGCCTTGGTGTGGGGAAAGTGGGATCTTGTCACTGGCCTATTTGGGTTGTGTGTCACTCTGCTGTTTTAACCACTGGTTGGGGATGATGGAAGCTAGACCAAAACATCTGGAAGAGTGTCAGGTTGGGGAAGGGGAATCTAATAGGTATATGAATGCAGTGAAAGAAGGCTATTTCTTCAATTAGTTGCATTTGATTTTACTTTCAATGTAGTTTCAGTGGAGTGTAAATAGCTTTCGGTTGCAGCTTTAATTAAGGAACAACTTTCTACCTAATTCCTATAACAATTCTTAGTTCTCCAACAAAACAACAAGACCATGCATACATTGAAATTTTACTACATGAAAATGTACAGGATCAATTAGATGATATGGAGTAGTTCTTGCCGGTCCTGAATGGATAGAGCAGTCGACTGTCTGCTTGTTATCTGTAATTGGTAATTAGAAAATCATCCTTTTTAATTACTCCTGACAGGTATTGATTGCGTGCTATTGTATAATTGTTGCCCTTGGAGAGTCTAAGCAGGATACAGCCACATAAATAATTGGTTTGGTGCATTTTTTTAAATGCAAGTTCAATATTTCTAATTATCTTTGTGAGCAGCCTCTGAAGTTTGCTGTACCATTTTCATAGCTCTAGTTCTTGTAACAACTGTGTATTCAAATAGAAACATCATACTCATGAGCCAAAATCCTTTGTAGTCTAGTATTTTCTGACACTTACTATAGTATGATTAAAACTGGTGTAACAAGATAACTTACAATCCTATGACTACTCTAAAGATAAATATATGGGAAATACATTAAATGCTGTGTCTATGGGGATGTTTTCCCCAGGCATATTGTCTAAGCAATCCTACTGAACTCCAATAATAACACCCCCACATTCAAATCTTGCAGTTGCAGTATTAAATTCACTGAGCAAAAACGATACTCTCCGAGCCTGAAGTTTTTTCATCCACAAGAGCACCGGGGGAACTAAACCAAACCTACATGCAATGGTACTAATGAAGACCCAGGGCCCTTCCACACAGCTCTATATCCCAGAATATCAAAGCAGAAAACCCCAAAAATCTGCTTTGAACTGGGTTATCTGAGTCCACACTGCCATATATTCCAGTTCAAAGCAGATGATGTGTGATTTTCTACCTTGATATTCTGGAATGTAGGGCTGTGTGGAAGGGCCCCCACTGAAATCATTGAGGCTTAATGTAATTGTAACAAACATGTCCCATTATTTCAATGGATCTACTCTAAACAGGACTGAGATTGGATTTCACCCCAGTCTTTATAAGATTGTTAAAATGATGAATGGGAAAGGAACTGTACACTCACTAGGATATAGAAATGTTGATAATTAGAAATGGCTGTAGCTCAGAGGCAGAACATGAGTTTTATATACAGAAGATGCCAGATTCTATTCCTAGTACTGGTTGAGTATCCCTATCTGAAATGTTTGGGACCAAAATTTATTTTAACATTTTGTTCATTGTTTGTGTGCATTGAACTATCATAAAGCAAAGGTGTCACTGTCTCAGCCAACTATTTGGACAATTTTGCATTTTGGAGGATTTTGGAATTCCAAATGAGGGGTGCTCTACTTGTATCCCAGGTTGGATTGCTCTCAAGAGTTAGCATGTGCTCTGAGAGATCTTTGTAAGTCTGTGCCATTCAAAATGGAAGACTTGTTGTTATTGTATTGTTGAAGGTTTTCATGGCTGGAATCACTGGGTTGCTGTGAGTTTTTCAGGGCTGTATGGCCATGTTCCAGAAGCATTCTCTCCTGATGTTTCACCTGAATCTATAATAATAATAATACTTTATTTCTAACCCACATCCATCTCCCCAAAGGGGACTCGGAGCGGCTTACATGGGGCCGTGCCCGAACAACAAATACAAAAAATATCACAATCATCAGAAAACAATAAACACAATAAAAGCAATAAACACAATAAAAATATATCTATACAACCACAACAACATAAGTGAATGTAAACAGAAATGAGAGCGCGAGCCACATGTACATATAAAATGTTTAAAAACTCGGAGGAGATAACAGGAGTAGTGTCAACACATAAAGGGTCACATAGAGGGGAAGAGGTCTCGTTAAGAAAATGGGGGCATTTGGGAGTCTAATCTCCAAAGGCCTGGTGGAAAAACCAGGTTTTCAGTTGTTTTTTAAAGGATTCCAGTGAGGGGGCATTCCTAATCTCTTCCGGGAGGGAATTCCAAAGACCGGGGGCCACAGAGGAGAAAGCTTTCTCCCTAGTGCTCACAAGCCGGGTCTGTGAGACTGGCAGGGGTGAAAGGAGGGCCTCCCCTGAGGAGCGAAGGGCTCGAGTTGGTTCATGGGAGGAGAGCCGGTCACGAAGGTAGGCGGGTCCCAAACCGTTTAGGGCTTTATAGGTAATCACCTGCACCTTGAATTGGGCCCAGAAAATATCTATGATATCTAAAATATCTAAAATACCTATAGCAGGCATCCTCAGAGGTTGTGGGTCCTCCCAGCACTGCTTTCAGTCCAGCCTCCTACAACATTGGTTGAGATAGATAAAGTTTATTCCAAGCACCAATATTTTATAGAACTTCAGATGTACACAAACACAAAGTACACTTGGAACAATATGTAATACATCCATGGTAATCCTTATTTGAGATCAGTGTGACAAGCACAGAATGTTTTCAGGAGTCCTTGTTGAAGAGGATGTTTCTCAGGGTCTGGCACTATATGCAGCCATAACATCAGGTTTGTGTCCTTGGGCACATAATATTGTGATTACAGCATTTCTAGCATAGCAGAAATTGTAAAGCACAGCAAAATACAGGGCATGTGAGATGTCAGCTATTCTCAAGATGGGGTTGATCAGACCCACTACATCAGGACAGCTGAATCTGTAATACTGTACTTATTTTAGACCAACGTAAGCAGTGCCAGAATATGTAGCCTCACCCCAAGATCATACGTACATTATGTTGGTTCTCCTATACATTCGTTCATAAAGCACAAATATCTGCAGTTTGAAGTAGAACACTCACATACATTCATAAAGTAAATAAGGTGTTAAACATCCAGGAATCCTGATTTGTTCCGTCTAGTGGGACTTAGTCCTAGGAAGGCAGACAAACGATTGCAGCCTGAGTATAATAAGATTCTAAATTCAAAAACTTCTTAAAGTGTAAACATTTAGTTACGTATGATTGCAAAATAGATATGCATGTGTAAAAATATATATATATGTTTCCCTAGGTTTACATACGAAATTGCACCTGTTTTTGTCCTCATGGAGCAGATAACACTTCGAAAAATGAGGGAAATTATTGGATGGACAGATAAAGATGGAGATGGGATTTTTTCACCTGGTAAGTTCCATTTGTAATGCTAGTCCTGAATTCCAGATACCTACAATGAACACTTATATGGGCTATACCAGACCTGTACACATCTTTATTATCTTTTTGAAGGTGGGGAGGAAATTTCAAGATATTGACTATCTGTTTTGAAAAATGACCTGTACATACTTTAAATAGTGAATCCATCACTTAAGCAAAATGAGTACTTGTGTGCTCTAGACACAATTTTAGTTCAGCTAGCTAACCTAAAAACCAACAGAAAGAAATGTGATAGTGAGGCTCAATGCAGGGGTGGATAGTTGGCCCTGGCTGCAGTTGTCCCCCTTCCCAGGGTATGCGAAGCCATTGGAAGGACTGCTTCGATGATTTTTTAAAATTGGTTGTATATCCACTACACACTGTTTAATACACACACATACCTATTTTTCAGAAGCAGAAGTTGATTTCTGGTCACTTCTAGAGCTTTTCCTCCCAATTTTGCAGTAATTTTTGGCAGTCCGTGTAGTGCCTGCGAGGTTCCAGGAGCATAAAATAGGCTTCTAGGTGTGTCACAAATGACCATTTTTATTCTTCAGGAAAGAAGACTCTCTGCTTTCTTTTCTAATACTTTATTATAATGTACTCTTGTTACAGGTGGTGCTATATCCAATATGTATAGCATCATGGCTGCCCGCTACAAACATTTCCCAGAAGTCAAAACCAAAGGCATGGCTGCAGTGCCTAAACTGGTCCTCTTTACCTCAGAACATGTGAGCTTAATCAGCTTAATTATAATTAACTATAATTGCTATAATTACTGGGGGAGGGCAAAGGAAAATGCTTTCCCATCACTATTAGGCCCAGTTCTGGAGAGACCTGACTATCTGGTTTTATTTTCCACACCAAATGTGGGATTTTCGGAAACAAATCTGTCAGCTGGTGATTTCTGTCAGATTTCTGTCCTTTAACATGGCTGGAAGAACATTAGATCAGCATGCAGCATCCTGCCACACCCTTCTGTTTAAAGAGGGGTTCTGTGGATTGGGACAGAGAGCAAGGGAAGCTCATTTAAGCATGCCATTTCCACCATTAGCATCTTTGGGGAAAATGGCTGTCATGACTGATTGCAGTGTGGAAGCTGCTTTACCTGTCTCACTGTGACAAGTGTCTCATTGGGACAAACTCCTTGTGTGCAGTAGCTTGCCATTCAAGGGGGAGATATTCTTCAGTCAGGTGCCATTTCAGACTGCAGCAGAGTAGGATGAAGAGATGGCAGGGAAGACAAGCTCCCCAGAAGATTTAGAGGATATGTTCAAGATTAAATAGCAAAAAGGGCCAGTAAGAACATTGTTTATGCTCTAAGTTTCTGGAGTTCGGAAAGTTGCCTTTTGGACTACAGTTCCCAGAAGGATTTATGTACAAACCTATCCCAGGCTAGCAATGCAACACTACCCAGGTACTTTGGGCTACAAATCCTATCATAGTCTCCAGCATGGCTGATGGTGAAGCATGAGGGGAGTTATAATCCCAAACATCTGCAGGACATCTGGCTGATGATAGCCGACCTTTGCATGTGGAGTTTTTGTGCATTGGTTGCCCTAACACAGATGCTTACACTAATTTGGGAAGCCAGAGTCCCTTCATCTAGTAATACACATAAAAGATGCACATGAAATCCAATGACATGACATGCCATCTGAAACATAGATGCCCTCTTCCGACTTGTAATGATCGTGTTTTGGACTTCTGCTGCCAGAAATCCCAACCAGTTTACCAGCTGTTGGGAATTGTGGGAGCTGACATCCAAAACATCTGGAGGCACAGAGTTTGAAAAACACTGTCTTAGCCAATCCAAAGTGCATGCGGATTGTCCTATGTGATGAATTGTCCATGTATAGCAGCTTGCCATGTGGTTCAGCCAACAACACCATTCATCTGCAAGCCAGATTTTTGGTAGCCTTGGTGCAGTGGAAGCTCTAAGGCAAATGGTAGAAGTATTGAACGAATCACCATATGGATATACCTGCAATGGCTGATCCTCAGGTGGGCAAGTTGACATTGTGTAGGCTACTATATATTATTGGACTGCAGCTCTTAGGAGCAATGCAGCCCAATAATATATAGTAGCCCACACTGTAGGTTGGGTCTCAGATAGGCATGGCTCTCTTCACCAAAACGCTAATTATCCTGTCATCTGCTATTCCCCCTTTAAAAGTAATGAAAGAAAGAAAAAACCCTATATACCTTTACGTCACTTCTCCTATACTAATATCTCTAAATATGGGTGCATCTTAGAACCACAGGTGTGTCATATATATTTTTGTGATTGGTAATGGTACTGAAATGAGGGTGTGTCTTACAATTGATGGCATCTTTCAATGGAAATATGGCAATACGAGAAAATAATGTCTCTCTGAATATATGCATTTATTTCAATGGTACATTCACCATTGTGGAAGGCAGTCTAAAATCAAAGTCCAAAAACGTTTGCGAGTTCTTTTTTATTATTGTTATTATTCCAGAGATCTTTTGAGCTTCCAGATTGTGATATGTCTATAGTCTTTCCTATGTCAATAGCTTATTACTGTACACTGCCCTTGGCTATAATCTAGTGTCACTTTCACCACCACATTCAACTATAACTGCACATAAACAGTTGGTTAGTGTGTGGACTGGAAAGGTGTTACGTAACAGATTTGAAATGTTCTCACATAAAAGGTTTGTAAATGTTTTTGGTCCTAACAGTCTTTACCGTGTGGGCTACACAAGCACTTGGGAGGAAGCTCATCCCCTCCTGACAGCTATTGGTATTACATAGCTAAATGAATTGGTATTACATAGCTAAATGAATGACATATTTGCCATTTACCCGTACTTGTTTGTTGAACAAATCTTTAGTATGTTTCTGTTGCTGTTGTTGCAGAGTCATTACTCAATTAAAAAAGCTGGAGCTGCACTTGGTTTTGGAACTGAAAATGTGATTTTGATAAAGTGTAATGAAAGGTAAGCTATTACATTCATACTCACATAGTTAATTTGCTTTCTCGTGTCTAGATGTAGAACAACAAGATATGAATGTTTTACTGACAAGAGTAGTTAACTGAAATGGTGACAGTGTTCAATTTAGTTCAGTCTTATTAATTTATTTTTAACCAGCTTTGATTTTTGCATTTCACTTTGATTACAGGGGCAAAATAATACCAGCTGATTTGGAAGCCAAGATTCTGGATGCTAAACAAAAGGTAACCTTGTTTTGTAATTGCTATTTTTGTTGTTTAGATAGATATCAGTAAAATGTATTACTTTCAGTTAAATTTAGAGAACATATTAATGTATATACATGAATATACATGTATCTACAGTAATATGGAGCGACTGCCCACCCCCCACATGGCCAGAACCGAGCACAGCCTCCAAGATGCCGAAGATGAGAAAGCCTATATATACCTATGTACAGTTGTCTGTCTTGTCAGTGTTTAACGGCATTGAATGTTTGCTGCATATGTGTTCTGTGATCAGCTCTGAAGTCCACTTTGGGGTGAGAAGGGTGGAATATAAATACTATAAATAAATAAATAAAAAAATTCAGGTACTTACATTGTTTTATTTGTTCCTGCTCTTCATGAGAATCCATTAAAAAAATGCTTGTCTGGATTTTATTTATTTATTTATTTAACTTTATGCTCTTCATGAGAATGCCAGTCATTCCAGTTAAAACCCTGCATTAACCCTCTTCCTCCCTTCCATTAAAAATCCAGTATGCTTGTCTGGATTTTATAAACAGAATCTGACCTTTTAGCGTTGTTGCTTAATTTGTACATTGTCTAGCGTTTTTGGTTGATTCACTTAACTATTTTCACTCCACAAATAATTGTCTCTTTTTGAAATCCACATTGAGGCCACATCAAACCTCCCTCAGAAAACAAGACACACATAAGAATTTGATTTGTTATTATTTGCCTTGAAGTCAGTCAACACTGACTGACTCATGACAACTCTATCATAGGGTTGTAGTGAATAATTATTAATTATTCAGGGAGGGTTTGCCATTACCTTCCTTTGAGGCTGAGATGATGTGATTTGCAGGAGCTGAGGCAAAGGCTCCGCCCCCTCCCAGATCCTTAAAGGCACAGGCAGCAATTTACAGCCTCTGGAGGCATGACAGGCACCCAGTGAGTTTCCATGGCTGAGTGAGGATTTGAATCCTAATCCCCAGAATCCTAGTCCAGCACTCAAACCACTACACCACTCTGAGTTTACACTCGCTGGCTTTCTACACATAGTGAACCCCGTTCTCCCAACTACTCTCTGCATGGATTTCCAGTATCTGCATAAATACATGGTGTGATGATATCTCCCTCTATATGTTACCATTTGTTCTCTGTTTTTAGGTATATAACTACAGAACTAACTTTCAGATACTGTTTATTAGACACTGTTATATTATCACTTTCCCTGTACCTAAGAAAGAAAAATGTGACCGTTATGAAATGCATAACAGGAACTGACTAAAATTGGCATCTGTTGTACTTCAAATTGGTTCAAATGTCATTTTAGACATTTATAATTTTAAAAATCATTCCCATCCTTGGTTTCACCTTGTAGGGATATGCGCCTCTTTATGTGAATGCAACTGCCGGCACAACGGTTTATGGGGCCTTTGATCCAATTCATGAGATAGCAGACATCTGTGAAAAATACAACCTTTGGCTCCATGTTGATGTAAGTAACCAAGACAGCAAATTCTGTATTCGCTTACCTGGGGCCCTTCCACACAACCATATAACCCAGAATATCAAGGCAGAAAATCCCACAATATCTGCTTTGAACTGGGTTATCTGAGTCCAC
The DNA here is from genome assembly GCA_030556195.1 of Anolis apletophallus. Lineage (NCBI taxonomy): Eukaryota > Metazoa > Chordata > Lepidosauria > Squamata > Anolidae > Anolis > Anolis apletophallus. The sequence goes on from JARBWK010000002.1 coordinate 156,074,706, forward strand.
GTAGCCATATAAGCAGATAATGTGGGATTTTACTCAGCTGTGTGGAAGGGGGCCTGGAAATAAGCTCCAGTGAATTTAAAGAGACTGCCTTTGCAGTAACCATGCAGACAAATGGGGCTTACTTGTGAGTAGCAGACTTCGGTTTGTGGATTGAATACTTTCATTATTATGAAGTGGAACAATAGGCTTTAAGTGGCTCTGTTAAGTAATTATCGTGTCAGGATCTTTTAAAAAGTCTCCTACCTTTTTATTTCAGGAAAAGTGAATTAACCAGCATGCATTCTCCTGCATGTGTTTATCAGATATTCAGTGCCCAAAACATTTACAGGATTGATATCATAGGAAAGTGGGGAATATAAATATTGGAAGGCTACCGAGATTTTGTTTTGTGGGGGTTTTTTTGTTGCAATTTTTTTCTTTTTACTTTCAGGCTGCCTGGGGAGGTGGATTATTAATGTCCAGAAAGCACCGCCATAAACTGAATGGAATAGAAAGGTATTGAACCCTCTTTATTTGCATTTTAATTCATTTATGTATCTTTTTCCAAGCATGTGTGACATTTCACAAACATCTAGGAAGGCTGGGGAATATAAAAACAAGTATGTGTATATATATATATGTGTGTGTGTGTGTGTGTGTGTGTGCCACTGACAAGGGGGGAAATAACAGCAGCAGATTTATCACAGTGAAGCATTATGATAAAAAAAAGTTTAACAAAGACTTCATCCCACTGAACATGTGAAGTGTTTGGAAGAGTGGTTTACCATACAGTTTAGGCATACTCTGTTTTGAAATTAAATGATGCTGCCTGTGGACTTTAGGGACAACTGGCTTGCCGCTGTCAGAACTGATTGCTGGTCTATACTGGACCAATGGGAGTTTGTCTTTATTCAACTTCTACATATCATTCAATGGTCCCAATTTGGCAAGGATAGTCCTGATGAACCCTTGACTCTCCCACGAATGTTTTTTTTTCAATTCTAGAGCACACTTTTTTTAAAAAACCTTTTAAAATGGAGTGAATTGCAGGTGTATCTTTTGTTTTGATCTTAGTACTGGAATTAGGGTGACTCTTGCAATTAAAATAATACAAAACTTTTTAAATATCCCATTTTATTTTTCTTCCCCCCAATTTCCCATTTATCCTCAGCTTACTCCTCTTGGTGCAGACTGAATTCAAAGAACAAAAGTACTTAACTTTTGTATTCAGCTAACTCAGCAGTGTAGGAGGTGGAAATCTTGCCTTTTCCAGTAAGCTATGGCAAAAGTAAGCTGTAGCCCAGGCATGGGCAAACTTCAGTCCTCCAGGTGTTTTGGACTTCAACTCTCACAATTCCTAACAACCTACTGGCTGTTAGAAATTGTGGAAGTTAAAGTCCAAAACACCTGGAGGGCCAACGTTTGCTCATGCCTGCTGTAGCCTCTCTAGCTTCCTTATTTATACCTTTTGCCATCTTGACTACACTCCGATGGTGCTAGGCTTCACATGTCCTGTTTTTCACATGCTAGGTATGGTCTTAGTACTTTTTTCCACAGTGACCTGGTGCAAGATCAGGAAAGATTATATGGATTACATGCCATTGGTTCTAAGTGTATTCACTTTTTTTGCAGAGCCAACTCAGTCACATGGAATCCACACAAGATGATGGGAGTTTTGTTACAATGTTCTGCTATTCTTCTTCGGGAAAAGGTTTGGCTGGATATTGCATTTTCTGTTTTGAGTGTTAGTGCGACTATCAATACTAGCAAAGGTTGGGGTATAAATAGGATCAGTCTCTTAAAAGCTGATTCCGTGGTCTCATTGTGTTGCTGAGTATACAGCAGGGCTAATGTTAACATTAAAGTCATCATTATACTATTTACTCCCAGCTCTGAAATCAAGAGGAATTGGTCTTGTACATGCAAGTGATATCATGTGTATCCCAGGAGTTTGCAGGTTATTCAAGTGAGGGAATTGGCTGAGATGGAAACAGATAAATCCAAATATCCCTGAAAATCAAATTTCTCCGTCTTTGGGAATTGCCACATATAAGTATGTGCTCGTGTAATATATATGATGCCATGGTTTATCTATTGCTATATTTTATCTTTATCTATTGCCCCCAGGGGTGCAGCGGGTTAAACTGCTGAGCTGCTGAACTTGCTGACTGAAAGGTTGGCAGGTCGAATCCGGGAGTGAGGTGAGCTCCCACTGTTAGCCCCAGCTTCTGCCAACCTAGCAGTTCAAAAAACATGCAAATGTGAGCAGATCCATAAGTACCACTCTGGCGGGAAGGTAACGGCGCTCCATGCAGTCATGCTGGCCACATGACCTTGGAGGTGTCTATAGACAATGCCGGCTCTTCAGCTTAGAAATGAAGATGAGCACCACCCCCTAGAGTCCGACACGACTAGACTTAATGTCAGGGGAAACCTTTACCTTTATGTTTTTAGATCTCATATATTTAAAGAGACCGGTTTTGTTTGTTTTTGTTTTTGGCAACAGGGTATACTTCAGGGCTGCAACCAGATGTGTGCAGGATATCTATTCCAGCAGGACAAGCAATATGATATAACATATGATACTGGAGATAAAGCAATACAGTGTGGCCGACATGTGGACATATTCAAATTCTGGTTGATGTGGAAAGCCAAGGTAAGCATTTAAATACCAGTAGCATATAAAGCAGTAATTTACAGGTTTACTCAGAAGGCACTTCCACTAAGGTCAGGGATAATTGCTTCCAAGCATATTCGCTTAAGAGTAAATTCTTAAACTGTTAAACGAGAAATGCTGTTGATGTTGCAGTGAGCCCTCCTGATCCACAGGCTCGCAATTTATAGTTTCAACTGACTGAGTTGTTGTGGCCCATACCTAAAAAGGGCAGTGTCGTGCACATGGATGCATGGGCATCGTTGCCATTTAATAATACGGAGTGTGACCATCCACATTTTCTATCTGTGTTGTGGTGGTTCCAGAACTGACTCTCCCTCACGGATCCGAAAGGCCCACTTTACAGATTTATATCTTCAAGGGAAAAACAGAGTCTTTGGGGGTGTTTAGCAAACTCAAACTCACTTCTATAATATTGGCTTTTCATTAATTGGCCCTCAGAACTCTACCAATAAACAGATGCTTAATATTGTTCCCACAAATAAAAATATGAAAAATCCATGGTTCTTTGCTCAGGTGAAATTCAACATATATGCATGTGCATATAAGTCCAGTGCTAAAAATCTATCTGTTTGCTGACTAAATGATTGTATATAAATAAAATGTAATGTTCATTTGTGGGATTAACATAGCTCAAAAACCACTGGATGAATTGACACCAAATTTGGACACAATACACCTTTCAGGCCAACAAATGACCATCACTCATAAAAACACTGAAAAACACAGCGGAAGGGACTTAAAAAGCCCCAAAAAAGACACTACAGCACATGCGCAAAAATGACTCCCCCTGGCAAAACACACAATAGCATATCTACACTTTGTCTCAGACTACAGCTCCCAACATCCCCTAGACCAGGCCCTTTAGGAGAGGAGGATGATCCAAATGCACTGCTTCCAAGATGCAAGCTTTCTCCTCCTTGGATTTCTTTGAGAGCATCCCAATCCCTGCATATTTCCAGTTTCCTATTCCTGGACTACAACTCCCAGCAATCCTCCAGATAGATAGATTAGAGGTAGGTGGGTAGGTAGGTAGGTAGATCCATCAAGAGGACTGTTGGGAGTTGCAGTCCAAGCATAGGTAGAGAAGAAAGAAATGGGAGAAAGAGGAAGGGGAAGAAAAGGTGGGGTGGATGGAAGGGAAGAAGGAGAGAAGGAAGGAAGGAGAGAAAGAAAGAAAGAAAGAAGAGAAAGAAGAGAAAGAAGAGAAAGGAGGGAAGGTTGGCCACAGCAACACGTGGCAGGTACAGCTAGTATTTAATATTTGGATTTGTTTGAATAACATATTTACAGTTGCAATTGTTAAAAGTTCATATTCCCTGCAAATTAATTACTGTAACACAATTTCTAAAATCACACAGAGGATTTGAGATACGCAAACTCAAAATATGAGAAGTATTTCATATGTCATTGAACTTCAGATTTAACTACAATAGCCAGAAAATAGTTATTTGAAACTAAACCTAAAGTGTTTATATACAATGACAGTTGGAGGATACGAGAAGAGAATGGAACTACTGAATGTAAAAGTTATTTTATTTTTCCAAAACAGGGCACAGTGGGATTCGAAAGTCAAATCAACAAATGTCTTGAATTGTCAGAATACCTGTATAATAAAATTAAAAACAGAGAAGAATTTGAGATGGTTTTCAAAGGAGAGGTAAGCCATGGCCCACAAGTCAATCTTGATTATTATGGGTATTCTGGGAACAGGAGATGCACCAGTCAGTCTTAAGCTAAGTACTATAAAACTGCAGTGGTTTTCCTGAGTGAGGCTTTAAGTACAGCTACTTTCTGTCAATCCTACATTGAGCAGGGAGTTGGACCCAATGGCCCTGGAGACCCCTCCAAGTCTTGTGATTCTGTGATTCATGGGCCTTATTGTTGTACTAGCCCTGGCAGTAACTGAACCAGCATACCTTTAGCGACTGCAATGAGTTCATCTTGTTCCACCGTGAGTTCATAAGTGCATACCCAGTAATCTCAGTTTTTAGCTCTGGAATGAGATGAGAAGCTGCTGATTAGCTGATCCTACTGAGCCATTACCCTGTCCAGTGGCTTCCTGGACCACTTTTCCTAAGCACGTAAGAGGTGAAAAGGCAAGGCTGGGAATTGTAAGCACTTCTAAGTGCGAAGTGTGCATTTGTTGTGTTGGGGAGTAAAAGGATTATGTCAACTTTTAAATTTCTTGCCATTCTGATGGATGGTTTGTTTGTTTTTACATTGGTACAGCCGGAACACACAAATGTTTGTTTCTGGTACATTCCACCCAGTCTCAGAGGGATGCCAGACTCAGAGGAAAGAAGAGAGAAACTACATAGGGTAATTATTTTGTTTGTTTGAATAATATACAAATAAATAACATTTCAGTGCAGGAAGCATACAATAGAGCTACATAATAATTAATGAAGCCAAATGCAGAGTAGAACATGTAAAGCAAACAAAAGTAAACAAGTATATTCAGAGGCCTTCCTCTGGCTTTCTGTCTCCCCTCCCTGCCCATTCTCAACAGTCATTCAACATTATGTCTTTACTTCTTCTGCGGTTGTTAGTTTTTTATTTGGGGGGTTGGGAGGGGAGGTTGTTTAGGTTTTTTTTGAGGGTTTAGTTGTTCTCACTCAGGTTTCATTTTTCCTTACTTGTTTGTTCTTTAACTTACCATGAGTTACCTGCTGCCATGCTCTTCCGTCTGGATAGTCCTATTTGGTTTCTTTAAGAAACGCCCTTGGTGAATTCCTTAGCTACTGGAATACGTATGTTTCTACTCTGACAGTGCCAAGCACAGGTTGAATCATTTCTTCTAGAGCAGTGGTTCTTCTGGACCTGTGGGTTCCCAGATATTTTGGTCTTCAACTCCCAGAAATCCTAACAGTTGGTAAACTGGCTGGGATTTCTGGGAGTTGTAGGCCAAAACACTTGGTAGACCCATAGGTTGAGAACCACTGTCTTAGAGACCACATGAACATAGTCTAGTCCAGGGGTGCTCACACTTCTTCAGCATGCGAGCTACTCTTAAAGCAACCAAGTCCAAAAGATCTACCTGCCCTCGCCACCGTGTGCTCCCGCGCACTCTTGCCACCGCGCACTTCCACCACCGCGTGTGCTCCTGCTGCTGTTTTCCGCCCGCGCAGCGCTTCTTCCACCTGCGGGGCATTGCAGGAAGGAGAAAGCACAAGGCGGGGCATCCAGAGGGAGCGCTCCGCCCTGCCTTTCTCGCCAGCAACGAAGGCTGCACAGCTGCTTCTGGACGAGAGAGAGGCAGGGCGCTCCCTCCAGAGGCCCCGCCCCGTGCTTCCTTCTTCCTGCAATGCCCCGCAGGTGAAAGAAGCACCGCAAGAGCGGAAGCCAGCAGCAGGCGCACACATGCGCGCAGGGTGTGCACGCGCATGGCAGGAGCGCCGCATCCAGCTGGTGAGGCCCGAAGATCACCTGGAAGAGGGCCGAAGATCTACTAGTAGCTTGCGAGCTACCTAATGAGCACCCCTGGTGTAGTCTGCAAGGCAATCAATCTATGTGTCACTCCAATTAAGATGTGAAGCATAACATATTAAGGAACCACTTCTTTGCTTCTAGGATGGAAGTGATCATGGGCCCTAATAGCCCATTTGGATATTTCTAAGCATGCCATCTGAGTTCTGATCTGGGTCCATATTATTTAATGGCCATTTGTATAGATGTTAGCACTAGCTTTACATGCTTGGTTTGGTACTTCAAAATACATATGACAAGAGTCCTCTTTCAAAAGTAACTCATACTTTAGAAAACAAACTTCATTAATAAGTCAGATTTGGAAGTATCCTGTTATGTTCCCATCATAAGGAGTAGCCTTATTTTGAATTATCTAATTGAAAGAGGAGACTACGGTTGGCCCTCCATGTCCATAGATGCAACCATCCACGTCTTGAATGAATCTATCTATCTCCAAATAGTGTCTACTCAGTGAGAGACAGGCTTCTAAACTTCTTTCCTTCTTTGTTTGAATTGAAAGGTGGCACCCAAAATCAAGGCCCTGATGATGGAATCGGGCACCACGATGGTTGGATACCAGCCTCATGCAGACAAAGTCAATTTCTTCCGAATGGTAGTTTCAAACCCTGCAGCTACCAAGTCTGACATTGATTTCCTTGTGGAGGAAATAGAAAGACTGGGGCAAGACCTGTAATCTACTTGAATGACCTGTTTCACTTCTCTAGAGCTCTATTTTCCAGTACTGGCTTTAAAATAAAAACAAACAAACAAAAACCCAGTTCTGTAGCACACATTTTAAGGTTATCCCTTTATAAACATTTAATTCATCCAAAACACAGTCTTTTAAAACAATGATAGAACTACTCCTTTAGATTACTAAAACATATATGCATATTAGTAGGTTACTTTAACATTGGGGGGGGGGATGTATTATCTTGAAATGTATCTTTGACCTTATGTAAACCCAGTAATTCCAGGTAGCAGGAAGCTAAATGTACTAAGATAGCCAGTTAAGAATGTATATGATATAAATAAAATTGTGATAACTCCTAAAATAGTTCATAGTATCTTCTCCAGTGCAGAGGTATTTTTAGTCGAGGACTGCTCTTGTGGAGACTGGTTTTTGCCTATGTTGATTTGTTAAAAGACTTACCCTATATACTCCTGTATGAGTCTAGAAGTTTTAGTCAAAAATCAGGAGCCATGGTGGTGCAATCGGTTAAACCCTTGTGTCGGCTAAACTGCCGACCTGAAGGTTGGTGATTTGAATCTCTGAGATGGGGTGAGCTCCCATCTGTTAGCTCCAGCTTTCCATGCAGGGACGTCTCACAGGATGGTAACACATCCGAGCGTTCCCTGGGCAACGTCTCTGCAGACAACCAATTCTCTCACACCAGAAATGACTTGCAGATTCTCAAGTCGTTTCTGACACAATTTTAAAAAGTCAGAAATCAACACAAAGATACTGGGAACCCTGTCAAAAAAGAACCATCCTCTCCTCTGAGTCAATTGGTGAAAGACAAGAGCTTAGTCAATCCCAGGAGAATCTAAAAGAAGCACCAACTTCATCTTTCTCTGAGATGGGGCTGCTTTGAGCCTATTTGAGTGCCTCAGCAGGGAATGGGTAGTGGCAGACGGGCAACTGAGCCTCGAGTTGCCATTGGTGCCTTCCCCTCTTTGCAGAATGACCTGCCACTAGTCCATTGGTTGTATCAAGATCCTTAATTTTGGCCCCCATACCTGCCCTCAACTTACACCTGAGGTTGACTTATATATGAGTATATATGGTATGTCACGCTCTGACTCATGGGATCTCAGGGCAACATACAACATAGGGATCCACCAGAGCATTGCCTGGTAGATGCACTCACATTCTAGGCCCATTGTTTTGCCGTTTATCCCATTCATTACAGTGGAGCACATTCAGAGCTCAATGCATGATGCCAGACACAAGCCACTGGTCTGTGCCCAGTTTGCTGCTAATTTTACTTGGCACAACCAACCAAAGTTAAGCATTTTTTTAAAAGCAGAGAAATAATGGGGCTTTAAGAGATCTTAACTTTGAGGCAATTGTGTCCAGCATGTTTAGATTGTGCCCACATTTTGGACTGGGGTCTGGGGAAGCCAATGTGTCTGTCAAAATAGAAATCATGTAGTAGCCAATAACATGCGGCATCCAAGGTAAAATTGGATAAAGAAACATTTTTTAAAGGGTAGCGTCTATGAAACGTAGGGAAACGTTTAAATTTTATTGTTGGTACTTCTCTGATGCACAAAAGTGTAAGGGACAAATTTTAAGGAGAACCACCTCGTAGTTGTATGTATGCCCCCTTAGTTGTCATATCAGGGGGATTGTAGTAGGCTTGTAGCTGAGATGTTGTAATAGGCGATATTATTGTTGTATTTTTTAGGATTTGATTTGTGTAGACAGTGTACATTATTGTTAAATGGGGTTGGGGAGGAATTATATGTCATAGTTTTACAGCAAGATAACTGTTCATTTCTCTCTATATGAACTGTTTGCTTCTTTATATGCAAAGATTTACCATGCTAAAGAGTTGTCTTGTATTTTCTTCCATTTGTAATGTATCCTATTTATATAATTATCAAAGTTCTAAATAATGTTTATTGGTATTTTAGTGTATTTGTGAGCCAAAGAGAAGATTGAAAATTAGTTGACACATTTATATAATAGTGCCCTTAAAATAATAATTTAACAGATAATTTTACTGTCTATAAGGAACCCTAACATTGTATATAGATTTTAGCCTAATGGAATCCTTTCATTTTAATAGAAATGTCACTTTTACTAATTGTACTGTAGTCTGGCTGTACGTTTAGTGTTTTGGATGCTTTTTTAGTGAATAATGGATGTTTAAAACTGGGCCCCTATGTTCCCATGGTTGTTCAGGGCCAAATTCTGTAATTAGTTTAGATAAAATATTTGGCAAGGATATGCAAAGACGGTTCTGCGGAAGAGTCCCTCTCTCTCTGTCTCCTGAATGTCAGAAAGGTGACTCTCAAAGTCATTTGGAGTTTACCAGAGAGGAGGAGGAGGAGGAGGAAAAGCTTGCCACAGAACATTTTGAGTGTGGCTGCCTTGCCACAATAATTTTGCATTGTACAGTTATCAGATTTTATTAGCTAGGCCGTCAATATTATGAGTCCTCAGTTGACCGCGCTGCTAAAGAGGAAGCAAAATTCGCAGGACTGACAGAATTTCTCGGATCAAGAGACATCTACCGATTTTAAAAAGCTTCCCAAATATGCTGCTATGGCTGTTAGCTTCAGTTAATGCCTCCTATTTCCAGTGCATAATAAACTTTAAGAGACTACAGCCTTGCACAAAGTTACCCTCACACCAGTCCCGTTGAAATGAATGGAACGTATGTAAATCAACAGGAATTGCGCACAGATAACTTTGTGCAGGATTTATGGCCTGGATTTTAACAAAACTGTGTTATATTGGGGGGAGAAAAACATTAGCAATATTTTAATGAATGTTTGTTGGGATTTGTGTAGATTTTTACCTTTTTGGTTCCAAGGATTTTCACAGTGTGGAATGAATATCACTTTAAAGTCCACATTATTTTAGAGCCTTGCAACCTCATCACACTAGACTAGAGAATGAATCCACTTAAAATCCGGTTTCTGCCTCCTGCAGAATTCTGGGGTTTGTAGTTTAGGGAGGAGCCTTTAACAGCCTCACTAAACTACAAACCCCAGAATTCTGCAAGAAGCAGAAATCGGATTTTAAGTGGATTCATTCTCTAGTGTGAAGTAGTTAGATACTGTTGCCATTTTAATCATCCCCTTTATGGTCCCTCATAAGCTTGGCTGGCTCTTCTGCATTCAAGTGCTCAGCTCTTCTGGACGGTGTTGTGTCTTTCTTGATGGTCTTAAATATCCATATGGTATTTTGATATCATATGGGTGGAACAATTATGAAGCCATTAAAAAGAGTCTTAACACCTGCTTTCGCTAATTAATCTCTAAATATAGAAGGGTTTTGTCTAAATAAAAAAAGCATCTTTATTTTTATAGACAGAGTGTATCATGTCTTCTCTTCCCTTTTGTCTATTTGGTAAAGTTTTTTTTCCCTTCATCTCTTGCTGCACTCCTGTCTCGAGACAGCTTCTTCTAGTAAAAGATTCTCCTCCATACCCTCACAAAACCCATTAATCTTTTCAAAGCAGTGGAGTAAAGCCCATTGGTCTTTTCTTCCTGTTCTACAATCCGTTTTTTTCAGTCTGACATACAGGAGATGAACTACTATATTATTTCACCCAGAGCTTTTTGTGCCCATAAAATTACTTTGTCATCCTGTTCCTGTGCTATAGACATCTTGCTATTTCTGCTTCGGAGCAATTATTTGTTTTATGCTACTTATGTGCAGGATGGTAACTGGTAAGGTCATATTTTTTAGCTACCATCTCCCCATATGAAGCTGTCCTGGCTTGTTGGTTGCTTAAAGAGTGGGTTTTTAATTTTAATTTTTTGCTTCAAGTGGGCCAAACATATTTTAAAGATTTTTTTTGTTAGTATTACTAGCCTTTTTGACATTTGGGACTTTTACTGCAACCTTCAGTTTTTCCAATAACCACAGCATTGGTGCTATTGGTTCCCCTTCCATGCATCCTCACAGAAATATGAGAGAATCACAATGCAATGCTTCATTTTTCCAAGGTTCTCAACCTCTGGGTCCCAGAAATCCCAGTCAGTTTACCAGCTGTTGAAGGCCAAAACATCTGGGGACCCACACGTTGAGAACTACTGTTCTAAGGAAACACTTGCACGCCAGTGAACTGATTGGTAAATATTGCCAATGGATCGAATATTAAATATTTCAAAAATGTCACACTGATCTTAGTGACAATCTCTAATTTCAGTATTGGATAATTTTTAAAATTTGTGTTAGCAAAGACTGCTTGCTCCCAAGTCCTGCAAGCCTGACAGCATAGCAAAGGTTCTGCCATTACCTGCTGTATCTATCTACAGGGACCTCCAGACAGGAACATGAGGAACCATTCATGGCAAAGGCCACTGCCTAGTGGGTAGGGAGTTGGATTAAATACCAGGAGACCCCAGTTCAAATCTCCACTCTGCTCTGAAGCTCATTGGGTGATGTCGGAATCAGTCACACACTCTCAGCCTAACCTACCTCACAGGGTTGTTGTGAGGCAAAAATGGAGGAAGGGACTATGTATGCTACCCTGAGCTCCTTAGGGAATGGGTGGAATAAAAATGTAATAAAATAAAAAATAAATACATTTTTAAAAAGTTAATGTCACTGTTTAATCATAATTGTGTTACCTTTACTAAACCGAGATTTCTCAACAGTTCTCTTGGAAAGATAGTCTACCCCGATGATGCTTCAAACTGGGCGGGTGAAATTGAGACCGGGGGTCACCCTAGAAATGGGCAACAGTACTATGGCATAGACCTCTCTTACATTGTGGTGATAGGTTTTTCGAATTATTCCCTTTCTGGCTTGAAAAGGCAACGTGTTACAGCAGTTCTCATGCAAAAGGCAACATAACAACAGGGAGACATAGTTTTGCTAAGGTAAGGTTACAGCCTGGAGCTGGTATGACATCTTGCACTAGCGGGACAACTCTTACATCATACCTTATTTTCATTTGATTCGATAAATTGTTTGCATAGGCTTTCATTACTTTCTTATGCCCGATTTTCAGCAACATAAATATAGGCCAGAATCCCGTTGTAAAAATAATTGTACAAGTGGCTGTACTTTCTCAAAATTGTGTGAGCTCAGCAGCTAATAGTCAGCTCTTCAGACTGAACATCGAGACACCTACACCTATATAGGGATTTCTAGGTCTTTCAGCATGACTGTATGGTTGACTTCTGCTGGAAGCTGACATAGAGATCTGTAGAGAAAATATTTTAATCAAATCAGTGAATAATGAAACCTGCAAAAGTCAAAATGAACATGTAGAGAAACAACTGCATTTTGCCTGATGGTTATGACCCACTCTACTATTTATGTGAAGAACCAAGTTTGGTCTAAAACAGCCCCAGGAAAATCACAACTTCCCTGTTGCCTGGTCTTTCACAGCCAACTGATTCCTTGCTCAGTGTTTACCTTTTCAAACTACTCTCAAAGTGGCAACCACTCATTGGCAGCCCATCGCTAGGTGGGGGTCTTTAAATCTTTTGGAACAATTGAATGGATTTGTCCTTCCAGTTTTTCAGAATTTGTCACCAAGCAACTATTCCTACACAGGCTCACATCACAAAAGCAACATGCAACATATGTGTGTACAAGCTTTTCATGCGTCAGCTTGCCTCCAGATAAATGTACACTTTTAGTGATGGCTGCATGAGATTAAAAGCATCCTTTTAATAGTAATTGTGACCTCAGATTTCATGGGAAATAAAATGTTGGTTCACATGGACAGAAATGGGTAAGAATTTTATTTCCAAAATTCACCTGCATCTATGGCAAGCATCTTCAGAAGTTGTGAGGTGGAACGTCAGGAGAGAATGCTTCTGGAACATGGCCATACAGCCTGGAAAACACACAACAACCCAGTGATTCCAGCCATGAAAGCCTTCAACAGAACTTGAGCTGTTTCAACAAATCAAATATGGGAGAAAATGTAATCAACAGTTCTATCCATCTTGACCCAAGGTTTGTCTGTTGCTGGGCCCATGGAGAATTTCCTTTCCTGGTGTTTCTGGAGTTGTTTCTTTCTCTGGTGAAAATTTCCCACATGACTTGGAGGTTCCATCTGCCAAGCTGTGCCAGATGTTGCTGAGAGGTGAGACAAATAACCATCTGAAAGTGTCTTACCTCGGGGAAATAACAACTGGAGAAAAAACACAAGTTATCTCAATATTGACACATTGTCACAAAAACAGCTCTGGTACCGCAGTGTAAAATCGGCAGCGGGTTGTTGCAGGATTTCTTTTGCACTCATTCGTTTTAAAAATTTCTGACCATTCTTCTCCCTTCCTCAAGGATACTCAATAATGATACTCTTTGTGATCAATCTTTTCTGCTTTTGGCTGCTATCCTAAACTATTAAAGCCTCCAAGTTATGCTCAGAACATTCCAGAATAGCATCAGCCTTGTTTATTTAGGACATTTTTATCCATGTAATTACTTCTAGATGAAAAACTAAAAGTGCTTTTAAAAAGTTACAGTTCCTTTGCACACAGGGAGAATACAATGACTGGCTGACCTGTAAATATAAAGTACTGGTACCTCATGTACATCTTTTCCTTCCTTTGGACTGGATGGGTGGGGGGTTTGGACTGGATGGCCCACAAAGCTTCTTGCTAAATGGTTCCGCCCCAGTTTACCTGTCCAAACTTCTCTCCCTCTATGAGCTGGCAAGGAAGTTAAAATTTTCTGGGGAGGCCCTGTTCTCAATCTCGTCTCCTTCGCAGGTGCCGCTGGTGAGGTCAAGAGGCAGGGCCTTCTCAGTGGTGGTCCCTTGGCTATGGAACTCCCTCTCTAGTGAAATTAGATCGGCCCCCCTTTCTCCTGACCTTTAGGAAAAGGCTAAAAACATGGATTTTCAACCAATTATTCAATGAGTAATATATCAGTGCAATAAGGATGTTAAGAAACAGTGTAACAACAAATTGGAATGGCCACGGGCTATGATAATGGATTGTGTGATTTTAAATAATCGGTTTTAAAGGTTTTATTTATTTCTGGTATTTATTAGGCCTGTTTAATCCATGATTCTAAATGCTTCAAAAGTACTTACAAAAGTTCTGGTGGTGAACATTTCAGAACTCTATCAAAATTTCATTATTATGTCATTATCGGCAATTTTTAAGACAGAACCAATTTGGAACTGTTATTTATAACAAAATTTTGAAAGTTTTGTTAGAGTTCTGAAATTTTCACTACCAGAACTTTTGTTTTGTAAGTACTTTTGAAGCATTTAGAACCATGGATCAAACAGGCCTAGTATTTCTACCCCGACTCTTCTCAACCCCCAAAGGGGGACTCAGGATAGCTTACATTTAGTAATGACATGATGCCACTACATAAGAATTACAATAGTAAATCACAATTAAGATACATACAGCAATTTTTAAAAACAGTGAATACAGCATTAATTAAAACCATAAAACAGTATCACAATATTATTATGTTTTAATGATTGTTTTAATGCTTATGTTTTTATTATGTGTATTTTTGGCATCAAGCTTCCTATATATGTGAGTCGCCTACGGGGTAGAGAAGGTCGGGGTATAAATACAGTAAATAAATAAATTCCTTCAGGACACCCCCATCAGTGGCATCACTGGGGGAGTGGGGGAGGCCCCACATGGCGACTCCATCAAGGAGCTGAGGCCTGGTTGATCCATGGTTCTAAATGGTTCAAAAGTACTTACAAAACAAAAGTTCTGGTGGTGAACATTTCAGAACTTTATCAAAATGTCACTATTATTTCATTATTAGCGATTTTAAAGATAGAACCAATTAGGAACTGCCATTTATAATGAAATTTTGAAAGTTTTGTTAGGAGTTCTGAAATGTTCACTACCAGAACTTTTGTTTTGTAAGGACTTTTGAACCATTTAGAACCATGGATCAACCAGGCCTAGAGGTGACTCCAAAATGTCTAAAATTCTAGCCCAGTGTTTCAAGAGTTAGTTATAAGCTCAAAAACATTTTTTCACAAGCCCTGGTGCATGTACTGGCACCATGGCAGATAAATTAAAAGGGTTTGGTTGTTCATTCAGATTATCTGGGAAGGACTAATTTCTTGCTTTTCACCACTCTTCTCAGAGAAGGGGGTGGTTCCTTTTGTTGATAAGTATTAAGGTATAGTACTCACATTGACTCTTGGATAAGTCGATCCATGTTTTTAGTTAGTTTTTTGCCTAAATGTTTTAGAATTATACATGAGTGTGTAGCGTGCCCAATTACAACATTGCTTTGAATTATGTGCTTTGATGTGCACCTACTATAAACATGAATTGTTGTTTTAGTTGCTGATTTTTAATAGTTGCTAATTTTGTGATTACTGTTTATTCAGTGACAACCAGGAATCACAATTTATGAACATTCATACCAAAAATAATGACAAAGATTTCTGTATGGTCTGGTACAGGAGAAGATCCATGAGGGTGACACCACAATATATTGCATTGGGTAATATGAACCCTAGTGGCAGTACTACACTCCTACAGATCTCAACAGATGATGTTGCTGGTCTGTGTATGGCATAGGGAACACAACCAGATGCTTCTCCAATCCTTCTGCTTTCTACGAGCCCCTTTGAGGAGATAAAGTGGTGTAGAAATAATAATATAATAATAATAGAAAAAATCACAATCTGTCAACTGCAAAAGGCCACCTTACTTGGATCTGCGCCCATCACTCAAAAATACATCACACAGTCCTAAACACATGGGAAGTGTTCGACTTGTGATTTTATGATATGAAATCCGGCCTATATATCTCGTTTGCTGTGTCATACTGTGTTTTTGTGTCAACAACAACAACAACAACAACAAGCCATGAAGAGAGAGTTTATTAACTATTAAGTGATTCTGGAAAAGTTGAGAAGACAGACTTTGCATCATTCTGCCTGCAAATCATTTAGGGTGTCCCATAACTCAGCCTATTAATTATTACACATTGCCAAATGAATGGTTGAATCTGGGGATACAGAAACTGGATATAGAGAACCAAATGTACTTTCAAGACCTAAGGGCTTAATCTTTTTCTCAGCTGAAAGCTGCAATCTATACAGAACAACTTTATGTATAGTACTATCCACTGCAAACTTAGATCTCAACTAAATTAGGATGGCCTCTACACATCAGGAGACTTAGTACCTTATCACACTCAAAGTGGAAAATGACTTTCCTGTAGGCAATTCATGGCTTTTGAGAACTATATACATACTGAATACAGATGAAACAGATCACGCTCACGGTTCTCTCCTTCCTGTATATAGTCAAATAACATATTTTGACTGATCTCATGGCAGGCGGATGAGTTCTCCAGATCCGTCTGATATTCCCTTTTGCCACAGCTTCTGGGCTGGGACTCCAAATAGGGTAATACGGTATATAGTAATATACTTTATTTCTATTCTGCTCTATCTCTCCAAGGGGACTCTGAGCGGATTACAGAACACATATGTAGCAATCATTCAATGCCGTTATACAATTAACAAAGACAGACAGTACATAAACAGAGATGAAGGATTCCTATCTTTTTCCATCTTTGGCATCTGGAGGCTGTGCTCGACTCTGGCCATGGGGAGGTGCTGTTGTTCATTTTCCATGCTAAGGAGCTTGTTTTCCGTGGACGCCATCCTGATTGAATTGCCGGCATGTCTTCATGGGCGCCTTTTACCTTCCCACCAAAGCAGTACCTCACATCACTGTTTTTGAACTGCTAGGTAAGCAGAAGCTGGGGCTGATGGTGGGAGCTCACTCCAACCCATGGCTTGAACTGCCAATTTTCCAGCCAGCAAGATTTCCTGCAGCTGGCGGTTTAATCTGCTGTGCTAACCATGGCCCCCAGTAGGTATAACTGTCCCCCATGTCTCCAGTCCTGAGTATTCACTTGTCTCCTTGCCTCCCCCTAAAAATCTCTTATTTAAAAGAGGGTCATGAGTGAAGTAACTGCCCAAAATCACTGTGTTTTTTTATTTTAAAAAATGGCAGATCTTGCCTGACTGCATAAGTATGTAACCCCCATTCCAATGTGGAAATGGAAAAAATATCTTATATCTTGCAGTCGCCAGAGCTCTCCTCTGAATGAATTTACTCTGATATTATTACAAAGGGAAAGTTTTTCTCTGACTTCCAGAAGAAGTGTACTGCCTGCTTATTCAACACACGAGAATCAGTCTATAGAAAACACCACCCTCAAAACACACTGAGACACACATGGCTGACATAGCTGACAAGATCCATAGGGGAGTATGACTACACCTGGAAAGCCACACCTCTAATGCAGACTGGAGAAAAAGCTATGGGTGAAGACAATATGGAATTTATTTTTCAAAAGCTGCTGGCTGCATGCTCTGCGTACGAGTCCCAACAAGTTGCAGATGAAATGGGTACTGTGTCATGTGATCAAACTGTAGGGACTCATATGCAAAGGGTACCAGAAATGGGTTATTTCTCTTTGTGATAAGGCCCATAGTCCCAGAGTGGCCAAGTGTTGCAAAATAACAAGAATATATGGGGGAAATTTAAATGACAATTCATAAAATAATATTTAGAACAAAGCTCGCTGTGCTGCTGATTTCTCACTGAACAGCTTTAGGAAAGCCCAAAGCATTTGACAAATGAAAAGAATTGAAGCAGCTCTACCAAATATTCTTATTTTTGCACTCATCTTTTTAAAAGGAAAATAAGGATGGAGTCCAACTTTAATGGGAAAATGTGTGTAATGTACATAAGCATTGGTGTTCCATTGATGTTAATCACACACCAATTTCCCTTGGTCCTGATGTGCTCTTGTTGGTATCCCATTATTCATCTTTACAAGTAAAGAGGATTCTTAGAAAAGTCATGTGGCCAGCATAACTGCATGGAGCACTGTTATCTTCCCGCTGGACCTATTGTTCTACTCATATTTGCATGTTTTTGAACTGCTAGTTTGGCAGAAGCTGGGGCTAACAGCGGGAGCTCACCCTGCTCCCCGGATTAAAACAGCTGACCGTTCAGTGAACAAATTCAGCAGCTCAGTGGTTTAATCTGCTGTGCCAATGGGAGCTCCAGGTGTGTATATAGTTATTGTTATGTAATATGCAATGCTCAGTATTAGCATTCATCAAAATTATAAAATTAGCATGACTACAAACAAATATCTGTGGATTTTGCTCTGTATTTTGTTCATATATAATATTAAAACCAGAATATTTATTTATTTATTTATTTATTTACATCATTTATATTCCGCCCTTCTCACCCTGCAGGGGACTCAGGGCGGATCACAATGCACATATACAGGCAAACATTCAATGCCATTTGACATGCAACATATAATTAGACAGACAAAGAGGCAATTTAACATTCAAGCTTCTGGCCACCAGGAGGAGCTGTCACATTCCTTCATTCTTTTTGTGTGTATTTCCTAGAGATTTATGGCCTTGTAAATCAGTTAAATTTAGCCTCCCCACACAAGTGGTATCTAAATTTCCTACTTGACAGATGCAAATGTCTTTCAACACAATTGGTCGAGAGCTCACCTCGACCTGGGCAGTCCTCGAACTTATGACCTTCTAGTCAATAGAGATCTTATGCAGCTGACACCCAGCCAGCTGCGCCATATTCCCGGTGCATTGGGAATGGTACCATGTTATTTTTTTTCCAAAAAAAGGATTTTAATGTGTTTTAGGGAATATTTGGTTTAAAGCAGAAATACTTTACAAATTTCCAATATACCTCAGAACCTCTGAGGTTGTCTGCCATAGATGTGGGTGAAACGCCAGGAGATAATGCTTCTGGAACATGGCCACACAGCCCGGAAAACTCACAGCAACCCATTTTACAAATTGACTGTCACACTAATACATTCAATCTGGTAATAGCTTCCATTGATCCTAATGAGTTCTATACATTAAGAAATATGCCATAAGAAAATTTAGAACAACGAAGAGAGGACATTACCAAGGACATGAGGCAAATGAAGGGGAATTATTAAAAATTTACAAGAAATAGGAAAACTGACGATCTGTGTCCACAGTATGTCATTTGATTTGAAACCTGGCTGGTGGAAACTTGACATTGTCAAAGGCTTCCTTGATTCTGAATGTGTAGGTCAAATGTTTCAGTAAAAACTGGTCAAGAACAAGAATGAGGAAACACCGGGGGGGGGGGGGGAATTCCCACTGAACTTCAAATAACATCCTTTTGTTTGATCTTGAGCCTATGAGAAATAAGTGCCACAGGAAAATCAGTAAATGCACACCTGCATAGAATCCCCACACAGATGCTAAACTGGCGCTGTATCAATACTGGTTTCTCTCACTTATTTGACAGGTTAGGGATCAGGGCACCGTGAAAAACTGAAAATGTTTGAAGACTGGAACCCAGTCTTTTTTTTAGGTTGCAAATTCAAGACTGAGCTCTTGCTGATGCTGGATCAACTAAGCCGCCTCCTACACTGCCGTATAAAACCTAGATTATCTGCTTTTAACTGGATTATACAACAGTGTAGACTCACATAATTCAGTTCAAAGCAGATAATGTGGATTATCTGCTTTGATAATCTGGATTATATGACAGTGTAGAAGGGGCCTAAGAGAAAAAGAAACATTGAGCAGAATAGTCCTGATGTGCTTCTACTACATTGTAGAATGGATGTAGTCTGACACCACTTTAACTACCATGGTACAATGCTATGGAATCCTGGGAGTTGTAGCTTAAAATGATCTTCTGTTTTCTTTGTTAGTGTTTGTGCCTCATCAAACTACAACTCCCAGGATTCTATAGCATTGAATCCTGCATGAATTCTAAGATTTGTTCAGAAGGGTTTGCTATTGCTTTCCTCTGAGACTGAGAGAATGTGCATTGCCAAAGTCACCCAGTGAATTTCTGTGGTCAAGTGTTGTTGTTACGTTTATGTTTATGTTTATTTATATCTCACTTTTTCTCTTCCCAAAGGAGACGTGAACTGGCTTACATTAAAAGCATTTCAATACAATTTAAAATCTACGAACACCGAAACAGAATTAAATATCAATGGTATTTTTTAAATCACCATTAAAATCCATAAAAACAAATTAAAAACACATTTGTTGTCGAGATTTGAACTGTTGGTCTCCTAACACTCATGTCAATACAGTGTTCCCTCACTTATTGCTGTGTCTAGGTTCCAGGACCTCCCGCAATAAGTGAAAAACCACGATGTAAGGATGCTCTATTTTAATATTTATGCATTTTTTGAGTAGTTATACGCTATTTTAAGTCTTTATAAACTTAAAATAAAGTGAAGGAAGGGAAGGGAAAGCGCCTTGGAGAGTGGTGGCGGGTTTATATATCTGTGGAAAGTCCAGGATGGGAGAAAGAACTTTTGTCTGTTGGAGGCAAGTGTGAACGTTTCAATTGACCACCTTGATTAGCATTTGATGGCCTGGCAGTTTTTAGGTGTGGCTTGTTACTGCCTGGCGGAATCCTTTGTTCATTTAAAGCCTTCGACAATACATTCATCCAAATGGTTTCCTAATGTATTTAGTTGCTTTCTGTCTTCAGCAACCTCCTCCTCTGGTCTCTTTGGCTTGCACAGAAAACAATGATCTTGTGCTTTATATGCTCCCATCCTTTGAAGAAGAGGACCTTATGTTACCCTTTGAGAGGTGGCTGCATTTACAGCCTTCCTTACTGCCTCATGCTGTAGTTGGTACACATGTCACTACCTCTGAGGATGCCTGTCATAGATGCAGATGAAACGTCAGGAGAGAATACTTCTAGAACATGGCCATACAGCCCGAAATACCTACAATGATTCAGTGATTCCGGCCATGAAAGCCTTTGACAACACCATATACATGTTGTTGCTGAGTAACTTAAAGTGAAGCAGTCCCAAAAGCAAACCTATAACAGGGTTTTCTTGGCAATATTTGTTCGGTAAGGGATTGTCTTTGCCTTCCTCTGAGCCTGAGTGAAATGCCCACAGCTACCTAGGCTGGATCTATACTGCCTTAAATCCCAGGATTGGATGCCAGATTATCTGTTTTGAACTGGATTACATAAATATACACTGCCAGATAATCTGCAGAAAGCATGTAATCTGGGGTCAGATCCTGGGCAGTGTAGATCCAGCCCTAGTGAGTTTCTATGTCCAAGCAGGAATTTGAACTGGTCTCTCAACATCCAAACTCCTGCACAGTGCTGGCTTCACGGTCCACACGACTGCTCTTCCATGACTAAGGAGATGTGCTTGTTTCAGACTGTTTCCTGGGGATTTCTCTCTGGCGACCCAGCTGCATCGCATCAAAAGCCAAGCTCTCCACCAAATTACCCTCATCTGAATACATCATCTGCTGTGCAGGATGAATCAATAGACAAGTAATTGTAGCAATTTTCCATCCCCTCAAAGTCTGGGCAACGTCGTGAACATAATGTCAATAATTGCCTTTAATGAAAGATTATCAAGCTCTGTGGCTTACTGCAGTGAAAAATTGGTTCCTGGGATAAGAATAAGGCAGGTTTTCAGCATCACAACAACTTCATAATGCTTAGCATGTGTAGAGTGCTTTTGAGCACGGGACGTACTTTGCATCCATACAGGGTAGTGGTATAGTACAGTATAGTAACATATAATACTAATATTGTGCTATGCTAATAATTATATAATGTATATATAATATTGATCATATTATTGTAATACAATATAATACTAATAATATAACAATATAATAATATAGTAATGATATACAGTATTTTATATTACATGTAATATTACTAAAATATTGCAGTATAATGTATAGTACAATATAGTAATATATAATACTAATATTGTGCTATGCTAATAATATAATATATTGTATGTACATATAACTTATAAGCCACTTTGAGTCCCCTTTGGGGTGAGAAGGAAGGAATATAAATGGCGTAAATAAATAAATGAATGAATATATTACCTTTCTAAACTCACTACACACGAGGTCCCATTTGTGGCATATATACTTTCCTCAATAGGCCTACACTTTCTTAATTTTTTTTGTTATGACTTTACATTTTTTCCAGACTTCTGCTGAACTGTCATACTAATATTTGTAACTGAGAAATTGTTTGTAAATGTTTGTATTGGCTGTTACCTGGTATTTTGGTTTGCATTTTCTCATTCTGCGGCTATCTGCCTGTTTTTCTTGGTGTCTAAACCATTGTTTTCAAGCTGTGAATGCTTTTCCTTTGCAGCTGAAACAGTGCCACACACAAACAAAAGAGAGGCAACAACAGGCTTTGGAAAACCTCAAGATTTACAGAAGTACAAACAAAAAAACTAGGAAATAAAATACTCAGGCAATTATATATAAATATCTATGGCCCCATGTACACTGCCATATAATCCAGTTTCTGAATGCATCAGACTAGAGAAAAAAATCCACTTAAAATCCAGTTTCTATCTCCTACAGAATTCTGGGGTTTGTAGTTTAAGGAGGAGACTTTTAACAGCCTCACTAAACTACAAACCCCAGAATTCTGCTGGAGGGAGAAACTGAATTTTAAGTGTTTTTTTCCTGTAGTGTGAACTAGATTATATGAGTCTCCAGCAATACATGGAGCGAGAGTTGCCAGATATACAAGCTGGGTTTAGAAAAGGCAGAGGAACGAGAGACCAAATTGCCAATATCCACTGGATAATGGAGAAAGGCAGGGAGTTTCAGAAAAACATCTATTTCTGTTTTATTGACTACTCTAAAGCCTTTGACTGCATGGGTCATAATAAATTGTGGCAAGTTCTTGGTGGTATGGGGATACCAAATCACCTTGTCTCTCTCCTGAGGAATCTGTATAATGACCAAGTAGCAACAGTAAGAACAGACCAGGGAACAACAGACTGGTTCGAGATTGGAAAAGGAGTACGCCAGGGCTGTACACTCTCACCTTATCATACCAACTTGTATGCAGAAGACATCATTCAACGTGCAGAGCTTGATCAACCCAAGACTGGAGTTAAAATTGCTGGACGAAACATTAAAAACCTTAGATATGCAGATTATACCACTTTGATGGCTCAAAGTGAGGAGGAGCTGAGGAGCCTTCTAACCAAGATGAAAGAAGAAAGTGCAAAAGCTCGTAGATTAAGATCTTCCAGAGAGATCCTGCTCTCGGCCCCACTAGCCTCACAGCTATGGCTGGTGAGGACAAGGGACAGGGTCTTCTCAGAGGTGGCCTCACAGCTGTGAAACTCCCTCCTGAGTAAGATCACGTCGGCCCCTTCCCTCCTGACCTTTAGGAGACAGCTAAACACCAGGCTGTGGAACCAAGTGTTTGGCCCATCATAGGAATATTTAAAGTGAAAGTTGAAAGTGCAATGACCCAGGACTGTTTACGGACAACGGCTATATCTCTGTGTGATATGTGATGTTATTTTATGTGATGTGTATAAATAATGTTTAATGTTTTATTAGGGGAGGGTCAATGTTTTATACTGTTTTGATCAAGGGCATTGAATTGTTGCCAATACTGTGAACCGCCCTGAGTCCCCGTTGGGGTTGAGAAGGATGGTATACAAATACCACAAACAAAAATAATAAATAAATAAGTAATAAAAACTGGGTTGCTGTTAAATATTTTTTTAAAAAACAAGATGATGGCAACCAGACTGATTGATAATTGGCAAATAGAAGGAGAAAACGTGGAGACAGTGATAGACCTTGTATTTCTAGGCGCAAAGATTACTGCAGGCGCAGACTGTAGCCAGG
The DNA here is from genome assembly GCA_030556195.1 of Anolis apletophallus. NCBI lineage: Eukaryota > Metazoa > Chordata > Lepidosauria > Squamata > Anolidae > Anolis > Anolis apletophallus. The sequence continues at coordinate 156,098,217 of JARBWK010000002.1, forward strand.
AAACCAGAAGACGTTTACTTCTTGGGAGGAGTGCAATGGCCAATCTCGATAAAATAGTGAAGAGTAGAGACATCACACTGGCAATGAAGGTCCACATAGTTAAAGCAATGGTATATTCCCCGAAGTAACCTATAAATGCAAGAGCTGGAGCATCAGGAAGGCTGAGCAAAGGAAGATACATGCTTTTGAACTGTGGTGTTGGAGGAATATTTAGAGAGTGCTTTGGACCGCAAGAAGATCCAACCAGTCCATACTTCAGGAAATACTCATTGGAGGGAAGGATATTAGAGGCACAGATGAAGTACTTTGGTCACATAATGAGAAGACGGGAAAGCTTGGAGAAGATAATGATGCTGGGGAAAATGGAAGGAAAAACGAAGAGGCTGACCAAGGGCAAGATGGATGGATGGTATCCTTGAAGTTACTGGCTTGACCTTGAAGGAGCTGGAGGTGGTGACGGCCAACAGGGAGCTCTGGCGTGGGCTGGTCCAAGATGTCACGAAGAGTTGGAAGCAACTGAATGAATAAACAACAACAAATATATGTCTGCCATATAACCCAGTTTTAAAGCAAATAATCTGCATTCAGAAATTGGATTATATGGCAGTGCACAGGGGACCTTAGTCTTAAATTGTTTGTGGATGAAAAGAGACATCAAGGGAAAAACTTTCTTGTCGGTACAGTCTCTCCTTAGCTACTCATCCAGCGGCCTTAAAGAAAGCAGGCCATTAAAGTATTTTTATTTTCATATACAAAAGATAAAGAGGGACCAGGGAGAGATAAAATAATCCAGCATTCACAATTTACCTTCACTCATTTGTGCAGGCAGCAAAGCTTAACATGATATGTTTTTCTGCTTAGGAAAATAATGGTGTGCATACACTTTATGTTTATCTACATCCAAGGTGCTTACGACAGTCTGTTGGTGTAGACAGCGAGAGGGAGGAGAGAGACAATCAAAGGAGGCTAGGCAAAGACACAATGCATTGCCAAAACAAGTCATACAGGATAATACAAAGGAGCATTTTAGTAATACAAATAGCACTTGTGACAAAGCGTTGCAGTTCAAAACAGATTCTGGGAAGACTTTTCATATTCTGGGTTGGGGAAGAACACAGGGCACATTTTTTTGGTTTAACTGTTGCAGATTTTATTATTTGTGGCTTTATTTAAAATGTTATCTCTAGGAAATCTATCCATCCTTCAGTGCAATTCTGTGATCAGTTTTCAGCAGAAATCAACCACAGACTAATGCTGGAAGATTTAGAAATTCCTAGAGATGTGTTCTCTCAAGAAAAAAATAGTAATTTCTTCATTCATGTGTTGTTGAAGGCTTTCATGGCCAGAATCACTGGCTTGCTGTGAGATTTCCAGGCTGTATGCCCATGTTCCAGAAGCATTCTCTCCTGATGTTTCACCCACATCTGTGGCAGACACCCTCAGAGGTTGTGTCCAGTCTTTGTCCAGGGTGGGAGAAAGAACACTTGCCCTAAACAGACAAGAGTTATTTCTCCCACCCTGGATATTCCACAGATATATAAACCCCACTTGCCTAGTTTCCAACAGACCTCACAACCTTGGAGGATGCCTGCCATACATGCAGGCGAAACGTCAGGAGAGAATGCGCCTGGAACATGGCCAGACAGCCCAGAAAGCTCACAGCAACCCATCTTCATTCATGGTTTTGTACTTTCACTAAATTCCTGTTCTCCTAACGCCAGTGAATGCAGAGGGAAGACTATAGTATCACCTGGCTATCTTGGCTCCATTATACAGAATCCTAGGACAACAGGCCCCTTTTCCCGTCACTCACCCTACCTTTCTTTCCCCATTCAACTATTTTTGCATAAGGTTCTTGGGCTATGGGGTGGCTCCTTAAATGTGAACTTGTGACTGGCTTGCTGTAGATTCATTATGGTAAGTATTGTTACAGTATATGGAGTTTAGCTAAGTTTTTTCCTTGATCCTGTGTGTGAAGAAGGAGACCATGAAGCCTATCATGGATCTACCCCTGGACTTGTTATGAACATGTAACAAATGACTTCTTGCACCATCCAGGATGCAGATGATGCATGGTGATAATGCATTGGATCTTTGAGTAAGATATCTGCAATGGACTATGTTTAATTTGTAATGCTGGTTTTGTTAAAGCTGCTTACTTAAGAGTAAAGTTTTATTTTTCATTTACTCTGGCTCTGTGTGATTTAGCAGAGGTCTAAAACTGGAAAGACTACTGAGCTTCCGCACAGACTGACAAACTGCAACAGGTTATGGGCCCAGACTGTCCAGTCTGTCCAGTTGCATAGTTGGACTATATATATATTTTCTTCCAGTTTTTGAAAGACAATTTTGTTTTGCATTGTGTGTTTGGTGGCAAAACAAGAAGATGGATTCTGGAGTGAATATGTCTTTCCCTATGTACAGATTAAATGGCAATAACTATTCCATTTGGAAAGTCAGAATGGAAAGTTATTTGAGGAGAGAATCCTTATGGGAATGTACAGAGAATCCAGTGCAGCAACCAGCTTCAGCAGAGCAGCTGAGGGCTCAGGAACGAGCAAGGTCTACTCTGATATTGGGCATTGACGATGAACAACTGGTTCATATATGCAGCTTGCCAACTCCCAATGCCATCTGGGTAAGACTCAGAGAAGTATATGCTTCCAGTTCGGCAGCAACAGTGGCTGTGCTGGCGAGACGACTCTACAGGAAGAGACTGGAGAAGAATGAGAGTCTGAGAGACCATTTGCAAGTTTTGCAGAATTTGTTTTTGCAATTGGAGGAGAGAGACTTTCACCTCACAGAAGCAAACAAATGTTTTATTGTGCTTTCATCCATGGATGATTCATTTGATGGGATAGTGAATTCTCTAGAGTCACTTCCACAAGCACAATTGAACCTCCAATATATTTGTGCTAGACTTCTAGCTGACTGGGAGAGACGGAAGGATCGTTGCCTGGAGTCTGCAAATACAGCAGGGCATTCTCAAGGAAAGCAGTCAGCCAGAGTTGCACTCGAGGAGGAGAAAGAGAGAGTATGTGTGGTGAGAAAGTGCTTCACTTGTGGATCTCCAAATCATTTAAAGAGAAATTGCCCAAAGAAACAGAAGAAGCAAGGAGGGAAGAAGATGAACCAGAGGAGCAGTTCTTCGCATGTAAGAATAGTGAAGTCCCAAAAGACTTCAAAAGTCCCAAAAGAGTCCAGCAGATGAGGACATATTTTATGTGGACTCTGGATGTTCGCAGCATATAGTGAACAACAAAAATTTAATTTGTAATACTGTGAAACCTGAATGTTCAAATGTTACCCTTGCAGATGGAAAACAGTACAAAGTACACAGTCAAGGGAAGTTTATGTTAAGCATTTGGATAGAACATTAAGGAATGTATTTTTAGTTCCAGAGCTTGAGTATAACTTATTATCTGTTGGAAAACTTGATAAAGAAGGTTATGAAGTTAATTTTCTGGAGGAAAAGTCAGGATTTTGAAAGGGAATGAGTTATGTGGAACTGGAGTATTACAGGGGGATTTGTATGTGTTAACCTCAAGAGGTAATACAGGTGATGTAAATATGATCAGTAAGAATACCCCATTACACCAGGAATGTATTCATGATTTACACAGAGCATTAGGTCACCCTAGTTTCAAAGTGTTGTATAAAATGCCAGGGTTTAGTGAAGGTATTAAGTTAAAGGATTGCAAGAAGTTTCTTGATTGCAATGTATGCAAGAAAACCAAAGCACAGTCAGCTCCAATAAGTAAGAAAAGTTTAAGAAACTCAGAGGAGATTTTTCAGTTGGTACATGCTGATTTAATTGGGCCTTTTCAACCAAGTAAAGGTGGGGCTTGTTATATTCTGTGTTTATTAGATGACCATTCTTGTTTTTCTTGGTGTTTTTGTTGAAACAGAAGAATGAAGTTTTTGATATTTTCAAAAATTGGGTGGCATATGTGAAGAGGCAATTTGGAGTGGGATTAAAAGCTCTTCAAACAGATAGAGGAGGAGAGTTTACCTCACACAGTTTGGAACGTTTTCTGAAACAAGAGGGGATAAAGCACAGACTCACATGTGCTTATCAAAGTGCAGAAAATGGAAAGATTGAAAGATTTGTAAGGAAAGTTCAAACAGTCAAAGATTCTTTGTTAGAAGATTCTGGATTACCTAAAAACCTTTGGGGAGAAGCAGTATTGACTGCATGTTATTTGATTAATAGACTCTGGTGTGAGCCTATCCAGAACACGCCTTATTTTATGTTATATGGCAAGAAACCCCCATTAGGACATTTACGAATTTTGAGCACAGGCATGGGTATTCATTCCAAAACAATTGAGAAGGAAGGGACAAGATAAAGCAAGGAGATTAACAATGGTTGGATATGCACAGGGAGCAAAAGCTTGGAGATTTTTAGATAAAGAAGGAAACATTGTTATATCTAGATCTGCAAATTTTGCATGCAGCCAGAACTGGGATAAGATTCATGCTAATCAGGAAGTTTTCTTTCCTATTTCAAAAGAGGAAACTCGTGAGCAAGGTGGATCAACCACAGAGCAGGAAAGTGCTGCTTCACCTCAACTCATAAGTAAAGCTATAATTAAGAAATTTAAGAGGCCTAGATCCTCAGATGAGGATGATGAGGTGAATGAAGATCCTGAGGAAGGAGCCAGTAAGAACATTACACTCAGGAGGAGTGAGAGAACCAGAAAGAAACCTGACTGGTTCACAGTACAACATGTTAGAGTGTGTTTGGTTAATCATGAGCCTCAGAGTTATGAAGAAATAGAAAGTTTGCCACATGGGGAGAAAGAAAAATGGTTAGAAGCTATAGATGAAGAGCTGAAAAGCATGGAAAGATTAAATGTGTATGAGCATGCAAATTTGCCAGGTGGAAGTAATCCGGTTGACACAAAATGGATTTTTAAACAAAAGATTGATGCTGATGGTCAAGTACGGTACAAAGCGCATCTGGTTGCTAGAGGGTTTACTCAGATTAAGGACATAGATTACACAGAAGTGTATTCGCCCACAGTTAGTCCTAATTCTGTAAGATTACTGTTAACTCTAGCAGCATGTTTAAATTTAAAGGTGTATCATTTTGACATAAGTACAGCCTATCTGAATGCCAATCTGAAAGAAAACATATATATTGTACCACCACCAGGTTCGAAATATAGAGATACCAACGTATATTTTAAATTAAATCGCGTATTATACGGGCTTCGGCAGTCCGGGCTTGCCTGGAACGAATGTTTAAATGATGCATTAACCAAAATGGGTTTTGAAAGAAGCCGAGCAGATCCATGTGTGTATGTAAGAAATGTACAGCATGATTATCAAGTATTGTTTGTATATGTTGATAATTTATCATTTTTGGCTGAGAGTCAAGCAGAAGTTGACAAGTTTGCAAAAGAATTAAGCAAACATTTTGTGTTAAGAAACCTTGGTCCAATACAATATTTTCATGGTGTACAGATTATGAGGACTGAACAAGGTTTTGTGTTAAGCCAAAAAGGAAAGATAATGCAAATTTTGGAAAGGCTAAATATGGAAGAATGTAAAGGGGTTCAATCACCCATGATATTAGGTTTTCAAAATGAAGTGGAAATGCTGATAAATTTGAAGAGCAGGCATTATACAAAAGCATCATTGGTCAGTTATTGCACATATGTAATTACACTAGAGCAGACATTGCATTTGCTGTGAATTTTCTAAGCAGGTATTCAGCCAACCCATCCATTGCTGCATGGAATGGACTAAAGAGAGTTGTGAGATATTTGAAGCAAACACAAGATTTTTGTTTGAAATTAAGTCCAGATGACTCACTATCCTTGCAGGTATATGCAGACAGTGATTTTGGCAATTGCACGGATAGAAAATCAACAACAGGAATTGTAGTTAAATTTTCTAATGTACTAATTGACTGGAAGTCAAAGAAGCAGGGTTATGTAGCTTTAAGTTCCAGTGAGGCTGAGTTTGGTGCAGTCAGTTTAGCATACACAGAAGTCTGTGTAATTAAACAACTATTAAAGGACTTACAGATACCTGTTGAAAATCCTACGGTGATATATGAGGATAATCAATCATGCATTGCAATGGCAACACAGGCCAGAGTGAAACAAAGGAGCAAGCATGTACAGCTGTGTAAGAGATGCAGTAAAAAATGGTGAAATTGATTTGGTATATTGTAATACAGATCTTTGCATAAGGTTCTTGGGCTATGGGGTGGCTCCTTAAATGTGAACTTGTGACTGGCTTGCTGTAGATTCATTATGGTAAGTATTGTTACAGTATATGGAGTTTAGCTAAGTAATTGCAGGATCTTCTTGTCTGAATGTGTGTGTTGAGGAGAAACACCTGGACAATGAAGCAATTAAGCTTGAGCATTGAGTATATCATGAGGAGGGTTTTTCCTTGATCCTGTGTGTGAAGAAGGAGACCATGAAGGCTATCATGGATCTACCCCTGGACTTGTTATGAACATGTAACAAAGGACTTCTTGCACCATCCAGGATGCAGATGATGCATGGTGATAATGCATTGGATCTTTGAGTAAGATACCTGCAATGGACTATGTTTAATTTGTAATGCTGGTTTTGTTAAAGCTGCTTACTTAAGAGTAAAGTTTTATTTTTCATTTACTCTGGCTCTGTGTGATTTAGCAGAGGTCTAAAACTGGAAAGACTACTGAGCTTCCGCACAGACTGACAAACTGCAACAAGTATGGCCTGAGTCCAGAACTCACATGTGTCAAAGTCAAGGCCCACAAGCTGAATCTGGCCCTCCGTGTCATTTTATGTGGCCTTCCAGATGCTGGACTGCAACTCCTGTATTCCTCATCAATTAGACTAGAGCTGATGGGACTTGCAATACAGTAACATCTGGAAGGATGCAGTGTGTTCTGTTTAGTCAGAAGAGTGGTGTTTGAATCGAGATACAAGGCTTGTGGATGTGAAGGACTTTAAAATGTCCTTCAACCTTTCCCCAACCTCAGAGTCACAAGTGCTGTCGGGATGCAATTGCCATTATGCCACATAGTGGATAATCAAAAGTGATGGGAGTTATCTTCACTAACATCTGGGGACCAAATTGGGTAAAAGCTAAAGAGCACCAACCACTATGTAAAAAAAAAATTGTAATTGGTTCTCTGTAACCTACTTTACGTGGGGTTGCCTCTGAAGACTGTTTGGAAACTTCAGTTAGTCCAACGCTTGGCAGCCAGGTTGCTCACGAGAGCAGGGTACAGGGAGTGCACAACTCCCTTGTTACGCCAGCTCCACTGGCTGCCTATTAGCTTCCGATCACAATTCAAAGTGCTGGTTTTAACCTATAAAACCCTAAAAGATTCCAGCCCAGTTTACCTGTCCAAACGTATCTCCTGCTACGAACCATCAAGGACTTTAAGATCATCCGGGGAGGCCATGCTCTTGGTCCCACAGCCATCATAGTCATGTTTGGTGGGGACGAGAGGCAGGGCCTTTTCTGTAGCGGTCCCTTGGCTGTGGAACTCCCTCCCTAAAGAATTTAGATCTGCCCCCTCCCTCCTGACCTTCCGGAAGAAACTTAAATCCTGGCTATGGGATCAGGCATTCACAGAATAGACTGTTTCATTGTTAAAGACAAGACTTTATTTGACCGCATCTGGACTGATCTGGACGACGATTTTTAACCTGGCAAACTGTTTTAATGTATATTTATTACTATTTTAATGTATATGGTTGTATTTTACTATGTTTTATGGTATGTTTGGCATTGAATTGTTGCCTGTTTGGAAGCCGCCCTGAGTCCCTCCTCGGAGGTTGAGAAGGACAGGGTATAAATCAGTAGTTCCCAAACTTTTTTGGCCTACCGCCCCCTTTCCAGAAAAAAATTTACTTACCGCCCCTCTAGAAATTATTTTTTAAATTTTTTAAATAGCAATTAAACAGAAAGATATATGTATTGTTTCTACCTTTTTCGTAAAATTAAATGTTTTAATGTGTTTTAATAATTAAAATGTTATTTTAATTGCATGTTGTTTTTATGGCATTGAAAAAAGAAGGGGCCAGCACTGGACAAGCGAGGCCCACCTTGAAAAGCACCTCCTGCTCGCCCCGCCCTGCGCCCAGCAAGACGCACATGGTAGGACATCCCCATTGAAAGAAAGAGGCAATACACAGAACTGCGCCACGGACGGGGTTGACGAGAAGGAGGAGGCACGCACTGCGGTTTCCATGGCAACGCCTGCCCGGGGATCGTGCGCTTGCGACTGCAAGTGGCAAGCAAGCCTGGCTCACACCACCGTCCCCTTACAGGGGTTCAGCCCCCCCCCCCCAAATTCTCCTGAGCCTCCCAGTGCCCCCTTGGATTGACCCACCGCCCACCAGGGGGTGGTACCGCCCACTTTGGGAACCACTGGTATAAATGGTCTAAATAAATAAATATTCATGGATTCTCCATCCAGTAGAATGCAAACACATCAGGTAAAATACTGATAAAACTAACTACAGAAAGCAAACTTTAACAACATTCCTCACTGTTCTTTTGATGTTTCAAATTAGCTCAAACGGTGCCCTCATTCTGCTTAATGGAGAATCCAGTTCTGATAGGTACATTGAGTTCAATTTATGTCTCTTTATATTGGATACACGAGTTGTCAAGACCCAGCATGGTGTGATACTTTGTGCATTGGACTATGACTCTGGAGACCAGGGTTCAATTCCCCACTCGGCCATGGATACCAATTGGGTGACCTTGGGCAAGTCACACTCTCTTAGATTCAGAAAGCTTCATGAAAGGTTAATCTCAAGGTCACTACAGTCAGAATGGGTTCAGGGCACACAACTGCAGCATTCGCATCAGCAACCTGAGCTATCCTGCTCCCATGTTCTCTCCCCATTCTTCTCTCCTCTTGCTTCTTGTTTTTTCTTTCATCTCTGAACAGTGCTAGGAAATTTGAAAGTGTTTATCAATAAATAATTTTAAGATCCTGCAGAACTGAAAGAAACATTGGTTAGCAATCTTTGCAGTATGTAGGTCTACAGCAGTAGTTCCCAAACTTTTTTGGCCTACCGCCCACTTTCCAGAAAAAAAAAATACTCAGCACCTCCCTATAAATTAACTTTTTAAATTTTAATAGCAATTAAACAAAGATATATGTATTAATGCAGTGGTTCTCAACCTTTCTAATGCCGCGAGCCCTAAATAAAGTTCCCCATGTTGTGGTGACCCCCATCCATATTTTCGTTGCTACTTCATAAATAATTTTGCTACTCTATGAATTCTAATGCAAATATTTAATATGCAGGATGTATTTTCATTGTTACAAATGGAACATAATTAAAGCATAGTGATTAATCACAAAAACAATATGTTTGGGGGAGTATGGACAACGGATGATGGGATTTGAAGTACCTTCAACCAATTCAGCTCGGACTTCCACAGCCGAGACTCCATGAATGACAGATCTAGGCCAAACTTGGCACGCAGAACCCCCATGACCAACAGAAAATATGGGAGAATGTTGGGAGGAGTTGACAGTGATTTATGGGAGATGTAGTTCACCTACATTTGGAGAGCACTCTGAACCCAAACAACCATGGATCTGGAACGAATTTGACACAAATACTCAATATACCAAAATTTGAATACTGGTGGGGTGGGGGGGGGAATTGATTTTGTCATTTGGGAGTTGTAGCTGCTGGGATTTATAGTTTGCCTACAATCAAAGAGCATTTTGAACTCCACCAACAATGGAATTGAGCCAAACTTGGCACACAAACTCCCATGACCAACAGAAAATACTGGAGGGCTTTGGAAGGGGCCTGAAGTGGTTAGGAATGGTGGGAGTTGAAGTCCAAACCACCTGGAGCTCCCAAGTTTGCCAGAGAAGCAAGGAAGGGCGGAGCCGCTCACGCTTCCCGCAGAGGCAGGGGGCGGGCCCTGCAGGGAGCCTGTCGCCTGGCTCACGCCACCGCCCCCCTTACAGGGGCTCACTGCCCCCCAAATTCTCCTGAGCCTCCCAGCACCTCCTTGGATCGTCCCACCGCCCACCAGGGGGCGGTACTGTCCACTTTGGGAAACACTGGTCTACAGTGTCATAAGGCAGATGTGCATTCACACTTATGGTTGTTGCAAGAAAGGCAGACATCCTCCAGAGCCTCCATTAGAAGCCAAGCAGGGTGAGTAGTGAGGCATTTGATCACTTCTTTCCAGTGAGGTATTGATGCCAAAAGGAACCTGCAAAGATCCTTGCCATTGCTTTTTATACTGTACAATGCACTCCCTGATCAATGTGACTTACTACTTTATCACACTTTAAATCTGATTTCTGCTTCTGGGGTTTGTACTTTCGTGAGGCTGTTCAAGGTTCCTCCCTAAACTACAAACCCCAGAATTATGCAGGAGGCAGAAACCGGATTTAAAGTGGATTCATTCTCTAGTGTGATGAGGTCCTGGTTGAACAGGAAATGTCGAATCAGGAGATGTAACAACAAAAGCAAACCTCTGTTGTCACAACCATGTTGATGATGCAGGATCTTGGCTAATGCTCATTGACATGGTTCTGTCATTCACAATTTAAATCCTCATTGTGGAAAGCCAAACTCTAAGAGAAATGGCTGTGGGAGCTGGGCATGTTTAGAGGACACGAGAACCATGTTTATACATTGGAAAGGACATCATACAGAGGTGGGAGCAAGCTTGTTTTCTGCTGCTCCAGAGACTACAAGGAGCAATGGATTCAAGTATGAAAAGGGATTCCACCTAAACATTGGAATCGTGACAGTAAGAGCTCTTTGGCAGTGGGATGTACTGCTGCCTCAGAGCGTGGTGGAATCTCCTTCTTTAGGGGTTTCTAAGCAGAGGCTGAATGGCTATCTGTGAGGAGTGTTTTCATTGTGTATTCTTGCATGGCAGAATGGTGTTAGACTGGATGACACATGGGTTCTCTTCCAAATGTATGATCCTATGTTTCCATTATTCCATGACTGTTGAGTCAACTGTGCACCTACTCACCCTTTCACATAACACAACTATAGTGCTATGATCCCACTAATGGCCATGACTGTATCCTATGGGATTATTTTATTTATTTATTTACAGTATTTCTATTCTGCCCTTCTCACCCCGCAGGAGACTCAGGGCGGATTACAATGTACATATACATGACAAATATTCAATGCCATAGACACACAACACATATAGACAGACAGTCAGAGGCTATTTAACATTCCAACTTTTTCTGGCCACCAGGGAAGCTGTCGCTTCACTGTCCATCTGTGACACTGTTGAAGTACTTCCTCATTCCCTGCATGCTTGCTGGAGATTTTTTATGGCCTTGTAAATTAGTTAAATTAGCCTCCCCACAAAGTGGTACCTAAATTTCCTACTTGACAGATGCAACTGTCTTTCAGGCTGCAAAGGTCGACAATAAGCTACACAACATCCGAGCGCTGCCCAACCTACTAGCCTTCTAGAAGGCTTGTAAGACCTTCCTGTTTTTATGGGCATTTGGTCAGCAATAACTCTGGGACTTCTACATAGCCATAGGCCACCGGAGTAACCTTGGCGTGTGTACGCTACTGTATAGTTTTAATTATGGATGGCAGTCCTTGTTATTTTATCATGTTTTTATAATGTTTTTAACGTTTGTAAGTCACCCCGAGCCTGACGGGAGTAGCGACTAAGAAGCTGAAATAATAAATAAATAAATAAATAAAATTGGTTGGAAGCTCACTCTGACCCGGGCTGGCTTCGAACTCATGACCTTTGGTCAGTAGTGATCTTAATGCAGCTGACACCCAGTCAGCTGCACCATAGTCCCGGATGCTGGGATCTGTAGTTTCATCAGGGGCACCAGAGGAGCTATCTGGCTGAGCAAGATAAATACTGCTCCCAGGAATCCATAAGATGTTGCCAAGGCAGTTAAAGTATAATCATAGTGCTATAATTACTTAATGTGAAAGCACCTTAAATTTTTCAGAGAGATTCTGGGATAATTTATGAAGTATTTTGTAAACTCAGTGTGCACTATTTGTTACTTGGTTCTGAAATATGAGTTGGCCTTGGTTTGTTCTCAGATGCAGTGGGACACTGAATTTTAATCCAGGTTTAAAACCTCAAGTCTGATACTGCATTTGTCATGTCCAGTAACCCACACACTTGTATCCTGGTCCTCAAAATCAAAACCAAATATTCCAAATGCGTTTGCTCTGGAGGTTATTGTATTCAATAGTTTTTATCTAGTCTACAGCTGGGACTGCCTTCAAAGGTAATAAATATCACAAAAACAATGAAATGGCATTTTATTAACATGACTGAAAATGCCCAGTTTAACACACATTGTACCAAAAAAAATCCACACCTGATTATTTCACTTTCACAATCGAGCTAGCCAGCTGCCACCTCCAGCTGAGAAATAATCAGTTTTAACCTCTGTTCTAATTCCCCCAAATAATATGTATTTTTGAGACTGTAGAATTGCTCCCGTAATAAACCCCAATTATGTTTCCACAAGGAGCTCTCTTTTCAACCCCTAATTAATATAGAGAGAGAAAAGAGCTATTCAGACACATTCATTGACAAAAAACCCAAATCCGTGTTTGGCAGTATCAGCTGCTTTATGCATTATATTATGCATAAAATTCAGTAATCTGACGTATTCTTACAAACAGTGTAAATGCAACAGCTTGGTCCTTATTATTTACTGTCCAAAACATCTTGTCTATCCCACATGCATCTCCGTCATTGACATATCTATCTCATTATCTGAAACCAGCTACAAGCAGAAGGATCTTTTGGCAACAGATCATTTGGCAAGGAAGTCCTTTCAGAACTCCAAAGCTGGGATCTCTATTCCATTCACATTCATCTTGAATGGGAAATTGAGAAGATCAAAGTCTGGCAAGGATAAAAAGGTATTTTTGTAACAGTCGTGTCTGACTCTGGGGGTTGGTGCTCATCTCCATTTCTAAGCCGAAGAGCCGGTGTTGTCCACAGACACCTCCAAGGTCATGTGGCCTGCATGACTGCATGGAGCGCCCGTTACCTCCCCCGTCAATGCGATACCTATTGATCTACTCACGTTAACATGTTTTCAAACTGCAGGGCAAAGATATTTGTAATCATATCTACTTGGATACTCTTCAGTAACATTAGAGATTCATTTTCATTATATCACACAGAATCCCACCAGCAGTCTCCTTCCACTCCAGCTTCATGTCAGACTTCTCTCATTCTTGCATGTTTTACTCATGCTTACACTTTTTAAATGTATGCATTTTCTCCCACGACTAAAGCATGTTTGTGCATTTGGACATACTGCACAATATATGGTTTTTAGTTATGTGCATTTCTCAAATGTACACAGAGCTTTGTATCCATTTCCCTCTGAACAAAATGCCTTTTATACTACTGCGAGTGTCAAAATAGATGCATTTGCAGAGAAATGCAAACCAAGCTCACTCATGTCATCCAAATCTTCCTAATACTCCTACATTTTTTAAAAAATCCAGATAAGAGCAGACAGCAGCACATTCAAGTTGTAGGAATATCCTGGGATATGTCATGATAGGAGAGCCCTGTAGTAAACCAGAGTATATAAAGCAAATACCAAGTCATTTATTCAGCAACAATTGTACTAAAAACTATAGCCCCAGTCGTGATTAAATGACACATACAATTTTAGCACATACAATTTTAAGATACATCCCATTTTTACAAATGTTTATATGGGGGTAAAGTGCATCTAAGTATTGAAGAAATATAGTAGGTTGGAGCAGGTGTGCTAATGATATTGCATTTTACTGTACACAAATAAGCTTTAATGAACAACCCAGTGGCACAATGTGTCAAACCCTTGTGCTGGCAGGACTGCTGACCAAAAAGTCAACAGTTTGAATTTAGGGAGTGGGGTGAGCTCCTGTCTGTCAGCTCCAGCTTCTCATGCGGGGGACATGAGAGAAGCCTCCCACAGGATGGTAAAACATACAGGCATTCCCTGAGCAACATCCTTGCAGACGGCTATTTCTCTCTCACACTAGAACCAACTTGCAATTTCTCAAGTTAGTCCTGACATACACACACACACACACACACACACACAGAGTTCCTGGGAGTAGTAGTTCCCACCTAAAGCCATGGCGGGGAACTGCCTAGAAGCTTAAAAATTCCTCCACTGCCAAAACTAACATGTCAGGGAACAATAAAGAGATTTAGTTTCTTATTTATTTATTTATTTATTTATTAAAACTTTTTATATACCGATCTTCTCTACCTCCGCAGAGGGACTCAGGCCGGTTAACAGCAAGAATTCAATGCCAAATTACAATTTAAAACATCATAAAAACAATAAAAGATTAAAACACAAGTAAAATAAATACATATAAATGCATATAAAAACCATATAGAGAGCTGTAGAATCATATAAAATGTGTGTAGGAATGGAAAACAGTAATTTGGGCCAGAAATTCCAAGTCTTGTCACGTTTTTTGGTCATATACTTCAGTACTTCTTAAGCTGTTTGATGTGGGTGAGTGGCATTTCCCTACGTTCCCCGAGATTGTATTTTTGCCTTTTGGTTACAATCCTTCCTTCCACTGTTGATTTTTTTATGGGACTACCATTTTACGTAACACTAATACCATAACAATCAACAAGAGGGAATTTTTGTGATCAACATCAAATCATTTTGCTTCATGCTCCTACAAAGCAACAGACGTTGCATTCCACAAGGTTTCACAGTAATTACAGTTTCTTGTAGTATAAGGCTAAGCTTTCCAAACTGTGTGTCGCAACACATTCGTGTGCTAGTTACAGTGTGTAGGTGTGTTGTACAAATGTAACAAGAAATGTGTGTTATCTTACAAATAATATGTTGTGCCTCCCTTAGATTTTGTTATTACAATTTGTGTGTTGTGTGTGTGTGTGTGTGTGTGTCTTATAAGGGGTTGGTTTAACCTCCTGATTGCTAGTGAAACACTGTGTCATAAAATGATGTCTAAAAAGTATGTTACTAAGATTAAAGATCCAACCAGTGCATACTTCAGGAAATAATGTCCAGCTGCTCACTGGAAGGAAGAATATTAGAAGCAAAGATGAAATACTTTGGCCACATAATGAGAAGACAGGAAAGCTTGGAGAAGGTAATGATGCTGGAAGGAAAAAGGAAGAGGGGCTGACCAAGGACAAGATGGATGGATGGTATCCTTGAAGTGAATGGCTTAATCTTGAAGGAGCTTCAAGTGGCCATGGCCGGTGGCCGACAGGGAGCTCTGGCTTGGGCTGGTCCATGAGGTCACGAAGAGTTAGTTGGAAGCGACAATGAATAAACAACAACAACAACAACAAAATTTTTGAAAGCTTTGGTATAAGTGGCTAAGCATGAAACAAAATCCATAGGTGCCTCCAAAACAAATGGAAACTGGGCACGTGGTCTGCTGAACACAGGCCACATATTTCATTTCATTTTACATGCTGAGCTGCAGAAGAGCTTTGATTCATAATACATCCAAATATTACAAGCTAGGCAGATTTGTATTATCATCATATAAATAGGAGAATCAGCTATACTGCTAGCAGTACATTAAGATACATGGTCGTACAATATCAGGCAGATGGTTTAAAATAGATATAATGAGAATTTAATCCATCACTGTCCCAAGACAGTGGTGATGAAAAACAATAAAACTACGACAGTCCCATTTAAGAGACTACTTTATTGTGAGTGCCATTAGACACTTTTGGCTCTCTGTTTCCAGTTCTAACAAGATGTTTGAACCCATGCCTTCCAGGCGCACGTGAACAGATGTCATCACTATCATCTCGAAAAATTATAAGAGTAAATTGCATGAGCATACTCATTTAAAGGGTAAAAGGAGGACAAATAATGGCATTGACATTCCCTTCCAGCACAAAGACACATGCAGCTCCACACTGACCCCATGTGGTGATTTGTGGACAGGAAGGTCATCCTGAACTCTAAAGGAAAAGCTGCTCTGAGGTAGGCTTGCTGTCTCCAAAATGTGATCCTCGAGTAGGTTTGGACCTCAGCTCCCAGAATGCCTGACTGAGGGCCAAGATGGTGGGAGCTTTTGGGACTCTTGAGTTCAAAACAACTGGAGGACCAAAGTGTGGGGACCACGGCATCATCGATATTGCCAATTGGCGAGCTACTCCATGTCCTCTGTCCCTGAAAAAAAGTCTGCCTCTTTGTCTGTAGAGGATTCTGGTCACCAAAAAGTAACTTTTCCAGGCTCTGTGAACTATCCAGCAGTGTTGCACTTAAGAAAGCATTCCATAATAAATCATCATTTTTCGGCTGTCTTGGTTCCTGAATTCTCTGGGTCAAAGAGGTTATTTTGCACACAGTATTTCAGGAAAGTTTCCTTTTTGGCTGCACATGATTCGTTTGGTGCTTCCATCATTATTCCTGTTGCCATGCATCAATAATGCCTAAAGCATTAGGAAAGAAATGTTTTTCTTCACAGACCAAATTTATAATTCCTTTGAAAGCTAAGTAAGATAGTATTCCTAAGAGCACTGTTTTTGGGAGTATGACCCATTTAACAGAGTGGGAGTAAAAAAAGCACCCCATAATTTTATTGGGAAGGGCATGGGGAAAGTATTACACATTTGCTAAGCAGATTTATAATTCTTTCCACATGCCCTTCCCAAAGAAATTGGGGAGGGTGTGTTAGATTTTTAGCAAAAGATTTGGTCAGTTACCAGGATCCAGGAAGGCTGCTCTACAATTTGTCTTGTCTAGCAGATCACACTTGATTTTTCTAAAATTGTAACTCTTTGGCAGGACCTACATTGCCTTATATCCCAGGATTCTGAAGTATCTGCAAATATAGGATTCTGAAGTCTTCATTAAAACCTATACCAGATATAAAGGTACCAAAATCAGATATTAAACTAATATTTTAAGGAGAAAAAAATAATTTCTGCAGGATGGACACTACACTTGGACCTCCACATTTATGGGTTTTACTTTTATGGATTTGATTATTCTCTGATTTGATTAAAAGACACTCTCTAGGAATCCTTATGGTCAACTGTCTCCAGTCACATTGAAAGATCTAGAGCAGTAGTTCCCAACCTTTTTTTTACCAGGGACCACTTGACCAGGGACCATTTTGACCAGGGACCACTCTCCAACATTAGTACCAAAAGGGTTACAAATCGTTTTTGGTCAACTTTAGATTTGGTTTGGTTATTTGCGGTGCTGATTCAGAAAATTGCATTTGATAGACCACACCAGCTCTAGTTTCTGATACAGAACATATGCAATCCAGTAGTCACCATCTGCTCGCCCACAGAAAATCATATTTAGTAATGTAGAGCTGATGTGGTAGTAGTAATATTTTGTGGGTAGTCAGCCTCTCCCCTCCCGACATCTCTGTTGCCTCAGCACTATAAGAGGGTTTTGTGAGACCAGTCACTCTTGTTGCTTCATGGTTCCGAGGCAATGGTGTAGTAATGGGAAGGTCACAGACCAAATTTTCGTTCTTGTGGACCATTTGTCTGCAAGAACCACTGATCTAGAGAGTTCTACAGAGAAAACCTCTTTAGGAATTTATAGATCCTCCAGTGTTATTCTATGACCAGCATTCAGCAAATGTTGACCACATATTTTTTTAATTTTCTGTTTTTCATTTTTATAAAGATCCTATGCCCCTAACTCTAGTGAACGTCAAGGCAGCCAAAAACGAATACTACTCTGCCTTGATAGCGTCTGCTAGCTCACACCCGGCCCAACTGTTTAAGATAATTCGATCTCTGACGACGGTCCCTACCGTCCCAAAGAATAGTGATCAGGCCCTTACCGCCGGTGCTTTTCAGAGCTTTTTCGCAGACAAGATACTGAGTCTCCGCCGGGACCTTCCGGCCACAGTTGATACAGTAAAAGAGCTCGAGACTCCGTGGCCCTCCGCCGGGCCCACCCTCGACCGGTTTCGACCACTGGACGCAGATGCTGTCGATAAGATAGTGACTGCAGCTCGTCCGACCACCTGCTCCCTCGACCCGTGCCCCTCTTGGCTTGTTAGACCTTGCCTGGAGGGGTTACGTGGGCCTCTATTGAATGTCATAAATAGCTCCCTTGAGCAAGGAGTTTTTCCAGAGTGCTTAAAAGAGGCGGTGGTGGCTCCATTACTGAAGAAACCATCATTGGACCCTGCGGTTCCCTCCAACTACCGCCCAGTGTCGAATCTTCCGTACCTGGGCAAGGTGGTTGAGAGGGCAGTAATGGAGCAGCTGCAGTCCTTCTTAGATGACACAACATGGTTAGACCCCTTCCAGTCCGGCTTCCGTTCGGGGCACGGGACGGAGACGGTCCTGGTCTCCATCACAGACCAACTCCGCTGCCAGCTCGACCAAGGCGGGTCTGCGCTGCTCGTGTTATTGGACCTCACGGCAGCGTTTGACACGGTCGACCACAATCTTTTGATCCACCGCCTGGCCATGGCTGACCTCCTTTCTCCACCAGCGGTCTCAGCGTGTGAGGAGGGGCGGGGTGGTCTCCGAGAGCTTCCCACTAACGTGTGGAGTTCCTCAGGGGGCCATTCTCTCCCCTCTGTTATTTAACATCTACATGCAGCCGCTTGCACAGCTGGTGCGGAGTTATGGACTGGTCTGCCATCAGTACGCCGATGACACCCAGCTCATTCTGAGGATGGAGGGCAGGCCGGAATCCGTCCCCGATAATTTCCAACTTTGCCTCGAAGCCGTCACTGGATGGCTGCGAGCCAGTAGGTTGGGGTGAATCCCGAAGACGGAGATCTTGTGGCTGGGCGGCCCGGGCGGGGTGGGTGCCCGGCTTCCGACCCTGGACGGTTCGGCGCTGCACCCAGCGCCCGTCCGTGAAAGAGCCTGGGTGTCCAACTGGACTCCCAGCTGACCATGGAGGCCCAGGTTTCCATGGCCAGCAAGGCTGCCTTCTTCCACCTCCGCCAGGCAAGGAGGCTGGCCCCTACCTCTCCCGGAGCGACCTAGCCACGGTGATCCAAGCCACGGTCATCTCAAGGCTAGATTACTGTAACGCGCTCTACGTTGGCCTGCCTATGTCGTCGATCCGGAAGCTCAAGCTGGTGCAGAACACTGCCGCCCGGCTCCTGTCTGGGGCTCCAGCAGGTTGCCGCATAACACCAATTTTGCAGGATCTGCACTGGCTGCCAATTGAGCACCGGGTCGCCTTCAAAGTGCTGGTTCTTACCTTTAAGGCCATACACAGCCTGGGGCCAGCGTATCTGAGGGACCGTCTCACCCCATACTGCCCAGCGAGATCACTTCGGTCGAAGAGGCCAACCTTCTGGCAGTACCTTCGGTAAAATCGGCACATAACATCCACCGCCGGAGGGCGTTTTCCGTTATAGCTCCTACGCTATGGAACGCCCTCCGGCCGAAACCAGAGCCCTGAAAGACCTACTTCCATTTAGACGGGCCTGCAAAACTTATTTGTTTAGGCAGGCCTTTGGGGAGTAGGTTGTGCCCGCACCTTCCGGGGCTACGATAGTGCTGTTGTTCTTGGATTATTGTATTTTACTGTTTTAAATGTGTTTTTAATTGTTTGTTTTAACCCTGTGGCGCTGTGCCACCGGCTCTGTGAGCCGCCGCGAGCCCTCGGGAGTCGGCGGCGAAGAAGCCTCAATAAATAAATAAATAAATAAATAACATGAAGGCTGTTTCCTCCTGTGGAACTTTCTTCCAGGAGATGAAAGACTGGCCCCTTTCCTGTTGTCCCCCCAACGGACGAGAAAAGACTTTTTAAAAGTTCAGAAATATTTTGGCAACTAGATGCCTATTGACAAAGATATTTTTAACACAGAGAAGGTGCAGTTAGACAACCCTTTTAATTTTTTTAACTTCATGTAAGCAACAACAGGGTAAAACAAATATTTTTCTGGAAAACAACTCATCACTTTACAGTACAAATCTCCCTCTGCTCAGCAGATGGTTGGTTCAGATAACAGATGTTTGTGATATATTAATTGTCTTAATTGTTGCCAGGATATTTGTACCAATGGTTTATAATCAGTATTGCTGATATAATTTTTAATTTCTTCGGCTTTGATCCCATTTTCCTGCCAGATATGATATATATCTATACAAAAACTCCTAAGATATAAGAACATAAGAACATAAGAAGAGCCATGCTGAATCGGGCCTCAGCCCATCTAGTCCAGCATTCTGTGTCACACAGTGGCCCACTAGTTGTACACGGGGATCTCTAGCAGAAAGGAGGGCAAAACCTCACCTGCTCCCAACCCCCACAACCAGTACCGGGGAAAATCCTGCCTGCCTCCATCAACACAGAGGTGGCACTTGGATGTCTATTTCAGTAACTACTGATTCCCTTGGTATCCATGAATCTGTCTAATCCTGCCTTGAAGCTGTCCAGGCTGACAGCTGTCACAACCTCCTCTGGAAGTGAGTTCCATAACCCAATGACCCTCTGGGTGAAGAAATATTTCCCTTTATTAGTCCTAACTTTCCTACCTTGGAGCTTCAGGGAGTGCCCCCTAGTCCTAGTGTTGTGTGACAGAGAAAATATTGTTTCTTTATTCACCTTTTCTATCCCATGCATGATTTTATACACTTCGATCAAGTCACCTCTTAAACGCCGTCTTTCAAGGCTGAAAAGACCAAGGCGTTGCAACCTGATTTCATAAGGAGCTGCTCCATCCCTTGGATCATTTTTGTTGCCCTTCTTTGTACCTTTTCCAGTTCCGTTATATCCTTCTTGAGGTGCGGTGACCAGAATTGTACACAGTACTCCAGATGTGGCCTCACCATAGATTTGTAGAGAGGCAATACAACATTTGCCGACCGATTTTCAATTCCCTTCCTGATCATGCCAAGCATAGAATTTGCTTTTTTCACTGCTGCAGCGCACTGGGTTGACATCTTCATTGAGCTGTCCACCAAATCCCCAAGATCCCTTTCCTGGTTTGTCTCAGAAAGCTTTGATCCCATCAGTTGATAAGTGTATTTGGGGTTCTTTGCCCCGATGTGCATGACTTTACACTTGTTTAGGTTAAAATGCATTTGCCACTTTGTTGCCCATTCACTCAATTTCGAGAGATCTTTCTGGAGCTCTTTACAGTCAGTTTCATTTTTAACTACCCTGAACAGTTTAGTGTCATCTGCAAACTTTGCTACCTCACAATTTACTTCTACATCCAGATCATTTATGAATAAATTTAAAAGTAACGGTCCTAAAACTGAACCTTGGGGTACGCCACTTTTCACCTCTTTCCATCCAGAGAAGTGTCCATTTATTACCACCCTTTGTTTCCTACAGTTTAGCCAGGTTCCAATCCAGGACAAGACCTGTCCTCTGATTCCATGGCTGAAGAGCTTATTTAGGAGCCTTTGGTGAGGGACTTTGTCAAAAGCCTTTTGAAAGTCAAGGTAAACAATATCGACTGGGTCCCCTTTATCTATGTGTTTATTTACACCCTCAAAGAATTCTATCAAGTTAGTAAGACATGATTTGCCTTTGCAGAAACCATGTTGATTTTCCTTCAGCAATGCCTGTTCTTCTATGTGCTTAGTATTTTTTCATTAATAATGGTTTCCATCACTTTGCCTGGAACTGAGGTTAGACTAACTGGTCTATAATTTCCTGGATCACCCCTGGATCCTTTCTTGAAGATCGGGGTTACATTTGCCTCCCTCCAGTCCTCGGGTACAGTGCCTGATCTTAGAGAAAGGTTATATATTTTGGCTAGAATTTCAGCAATTTCACACTTGAGTTCCTTAAGAACTCTGGGGTGGATGCCATCTGGCCCTGGTGATTTGTTGACATTTAGTTTAGTAAGGCATGTGAGAACATCTTCCTTGTTTATCTCTATCTGGTTTAATTCATTTAATTCCCTCCCGAAAAAACTGACTCAGCTGCAGGCATATGTTGTCTGTCCTCCTGTGTGAAAATGGAGGCAAAGAAGTCGTTTAGCCGCTCAGCAATCTCCTTGTCTTCACTTATTGTCCCTTTCTTACCATTTTCGTCAAGTGGCCCAACTGCTTTTCTAGTTGGGTTTCTGCTTCTGATGTACTTAAAGAAGTTTTTGCTATTTTTTTAATGTTCTTAGCTATATGTGCCTCAAAATCTCTCTTGGCTTTCCTGACGGTTGCTTTGCATTTAGTTTGCCAGAGCTTGTGTTCCTTTCTGTTCTCCTCAGTAGGAAGAGCCTTCCATTTCTTAAATGAGTTTTTCTTCTTTCCAATCACATCTTTTACTTCATTTGTAAGCCATACCGATGTCCTCTTGGACTTTCCCGGCCTCTTTCTTATTTTAGGAATGCATTTTAGTTCGGCTTGTTTTAAAGTATTTTTAAACAGTTTCCAAGCATTTTGGAGAGATTTGATTTTTTTTTCTGTTCCTTTTAGTTTGTTCTTTACTATTTTTCTCATTTTGGTGAAATCCCCTTTGTGAAAATTTAAGGTCTCTGTGTTAGTTTTCACTGACAGTTTGCTATCCAAACTTAAGTTGAAAGTTATTGTGTTGTGGTCACTGGTACCTATGGGCTCAGTTACAAGGACATCTTGAACGAGATCTTGTTCATTAGTTAGCACCAAGTCCAGGATCCCCTTTCCCCTGGTTGGTTCCATGAGCATCTGCTCAAGGGAATAATCAGCTAGCATGTCGAGGAACCTTGTCTCTCTTTCATGCGTAGAACAAGAATTTGGCCAATCTATTCGGGGATAGTTGAAGTCCCCCCCATTATGACTAATTTATTGCTTTTTGAGGCCTGTTTAATTTCATCTTCCAGATAGCAGTCTGCCTCTGGAGTTTGGTTGGGAGGGCGATAGCAGATCCCTAATGCTAGATTAGTTTTTTGTCCTGGGACTTTTACCCACAATGTTTCTGTAGGTGAGTTTGAATTTTCTTGAAATTCTAATTCATGAGATTCTAGCTCTTCATTTATGTACAAGGCCACACAGCCACCGTTTTTCCCTCTCCTGTCTTTCCTGTACAGTTTATAACCTGGAATGTTTGTGTCCCAATTGTTTTCTTCTGTCCACCAGGTTTCTGTTATGCCAATAATATCAATATTTTTTTCTTTTGCCAAACAAAAGAAAATACTTCATGCATCAGAAGACATTGATTGTAATCCATGAAAATGTGAATTAAAATAAATCTGGTGGTCTTAAAAGAGCAACATGAATCATGGTTCTTTTCCTCAGACACAGTTAACTTTACAGGATGGAAGTCACACTCTCTGGTTTTGTTTACTAGTTGGTGGTAAGGACTAAGTAACCCTTATGCAAAATGTTAAGACCAGAATTGTTTTAGGTTCTTTTAGATTGAGAGATATTTGCCTTTAATATCTTGGAGATGTCTAACGCAAGATTCATGTATGTTTCATATACACTTCATTACATAGCATGAAGATAATTTTACACAAAATATTTGCCACATTTTTGTGCATGAAATGAAGTTTGCATACACAGAAAGAACTTTTAGAAAGCAAAGGAGTCACTATTCATGTGGACAATTTGGAATGTTTCAAATGTTGGATTGCCTGAATTAGAGCATAATAACAATAATCATTATCATCTTTATTTGCCTCTCCTGCTGTGTCATATCCCAATCTCCAAAACCAATCTCTGCTTCATCAATGAAATCCATATCGCAGGATAGTAAGACAAAGGACCTAGCCTCTAGGGGTCAGACCAAAACGTGAATTCAAGAAGTCAAATAATAGCCCTGCCTAGGCTTGAGAACCTAAAGATCATCGCCCAGCTATTTAGCAAACAGTAGACACGCTAATCCAGTCAACTAAACATTTCTTCATTGTCTCCCTGTTGCCCGCCTCCCTTCCACCTCATTGGCTGAGTGGCCAAAGCAGGGCTCAGACCACCATTGGCTCTCCTGCTGGCTTGCTGACGTCACAGCCAATCATAACAAAGCCAGCTCGGAAGTGGGGGAGGGAACTTTTGAATCTGAAGGCTATAAATATTGTATCTTTTTGCCCAGTGGGCATGTCAATTTTGTTAGCAGATTACTACAACCATCATCCAGCTGGAATGAAATAAAAACCTCGGTGGCTTTCTTTTCAATTTGGTGAGATTTATTCTGTCATATTGGCTTCTCTTTCTCACCAGGCAGTCCACAATGGCTTGGGTCTATCCACAGACATTCTAAATTCCTCAACAACATAATGAGTCATAATTTCTCATGATAAGAATAAGGCATCGCAAATATTATGCACTAAACTAAATATAAAAACTAACAGAGAGAATTTCAGCAGGAGACAAAGAATGCAATTTTTTCTATGTTTATACAAAAGTAAATGCCACTGGATTGCATTACTTCAACAACAACAACAAAACTTTATTACGGTCACTGACCAGCACAAAGCGGGCACAAGCGCCCTAAGAAGAGAAGGACAACTCCGCAGTAAATAGTTTTTTAAAATTAGATTACAAATCAGTATAAAATATATTTCAAAAGACAGGATATTGTTGCATTACTTCCAGGTAGTTGGCTATAGGATAAGGCTGCACTCTCATAGCCATTCGTTTATTAATATGATGATGACGACAATAATTGCTTAATTGAAACGAAGGCAGAATATATATAGCAGATATCACGAGCACACTGTACTTAAGTAACAGCTTGCATCAAGCTCCCAGGTCTCAATCCAGCAAGAAACACTACACAATGCTGGCTTTCAGTTTCTTCTGAGAAGATCCGAATTGTATCAAGGCAATTAGAAAATAAAGATAGGGATATCTGAAAATAAAGATAGCACTGGGAAGTGAATTAGGATCTGTGGAAACCTCCATACAAGTAAGTAAAGTTTATAACATGCAGTTTAGGACCTCATCCCATAAAGGAGGAAAGTTGGTGGAATTGTCTTCTTTGCATAGCGTTTTGTGGTGTTCCATTACAGAAGATGGAACATTTATTCACCCCGTCACACAAGACAGCCTCCTCCTGTTTGTAGTTCAACTATTGTAGTTCAAATTGGCGATGTCTCCTCCCATGTCAGGTATACCAACACAGTTATAAAACACTCCATTAAATGGGATCTTCCTCCCTTTTCTGTTTTAATTGTGTGGTTGTTCCTTTGAAAGTAATTGTTATACTCCAGAAATTTTGTTTTTGGTGGCCACACAAACTGTGTCAAATTGGTTGAGACTCAATGAGATATTCATTGAAAAGCTAGAGCAAAATGTGTTATACACAATTTGATGGTAACATATTGCCCCTTGGTACTGTTCCACAAGGGTGCTAAAGAGAGAAAGACAGTCCATTTTATGGAGGTGGAGGGTGGGTCAAAAGAGTAAACCACTCCCTTGGTTTCCTGTTATTCTCTCCATCCATGTCGCTGTCATGGAAACAACCATAGTTTATGATATGGGAAAAGGGAAGGGAATAACCAGCAAAAACAGAGGAAATGGTTTTCCTACTTCAACTGGAACAGTAATGGAACAGTCCCTCCTTGTTACGTAAAATGACTAAGTCAAGGTTTGCTTTCGGGATTTTTTAAAACACTTCCAAGCAGTGAATAATGAAATCCGTGAATATAGAAGGCTGGTGTTGTTTATTTGTTCAGTTGCTTCCAACTCTTCGTGACCTCATGGACCATCCCACGCCAGAGCTCCCTGTCAGCCACCGCCACCCCCAGCTCCTTCAGAGTCAAGCCAGTCACTTCAAACATGCCATCCACCCACCTTGCCCTTGGTTGGCCCCTCTTCCTTTTTTCCTTCCCCTTTCTCCAGCATCATTATCTTCTTCAATCTTTCCTGTCTTCTCATTATGTGGACAAAGTACTTCAACTTTGCCTCTAATATCCTTCCCTCCAATGAGCAGCCGGACATTATTTCCCCAAACATGAGCTAGTTTGATCTTCTTGCGGTCCAAGACATTCCCAGAATTTTCCTCCAGCACCATAGTTCAAAAGCATCTCTCTTCCTTTGCTCAGCCTTCCTTATGGTCCAGCTCACATCCAGTGTTTACTATGGGGAATACCATTGCTTTAACTATGCAGATCTTCATTGCCTGTGTGATTGTTATCGAGCGAAATTTGGGGGTCTTGTCATGAAGGCAAACCAGCTAGATCCACCAAAGAGGATCCATATTAAACCTGGTGAGAAAGGAAGCCCAATCCCAATTTTCCCTAGAATTTCCCAATAAAGAGCTCACCAAATTGAAGGATTACCACCGAGGTGTTTATTCATCCAGCTGAATGAGATGCCCAGCCGCAATCCTTCGCCATGCTGGCATAAAGGTTACATTGGGAAAAGGTTACAGATTCAAATTTCCCGCTTCCCGCCCCCAGACCGGCTTCGCATTTGATTGGGTGGAATCTTGCTAGGTGGCTGCGTCTTAGCCAATGGGGGCTCAGGCCGCTTCCGGTTTCCAGCCAATGAGGGCGAAGAGGCAGGTGATGAGTAGAACAATGAAGGCAGAAAAACATCTTGATGGGATTAAATATGTAAATCAAGTGTCCAGGGGCAAACCAAGAACTTCTGGCTCTTCATTCTACCAGCCTATTGTCCTTGAGAGCTAATAGACATGTCCATTTATCTGTGGCTTCCTGTTTGGCAAACACAGATCAAAATATTTTCTCGGGAGTTTCAGTTCATTGATAGGGAACAAAGAAGAATCTTGTAGCCATTTCCAGTTTCCGAGGCTGGAAGAGTGGCCTTTGTGTTAGATGGAATATTGTTTGCCTATCAATCCATGACTCACTGGCAGGCAAATCTCAGAGACCAATTTGCCATAGATTTGGCAGGAACCAGTTTTGCCCAAAGGGGACAGACCCTTTGGAAAGAGCTGGCTCTTGCTATTGTCATGCAATAGGGCTTGCGGATAGGTGATTGAATCACAGCCTTCAGGAAGGAAAAGTCCAAAGATCCAATGTTGAGGGAAAACCCTGTACTTGGAAAGACAGGAGAACTATACATCCCAGCCGCGGGTGGACTTTGTGCTTCGGTCTGCTGACATCACGAAACCCCTAAGGAAGGCACACAGCAGGCTCCAT